>JAOTAX010128344.1:0-19261 GCA_025629825.1 Erythroxylum guanchezii | reverse complement strand
TAGGTATAAATTCAGTGACAAATGTGAGCATGATTAACTCAAAATAGGAGATCCATTACATATAATTTTAAACATAACAGTAGAAATACCAAGTGATTACACTATGACTCTCCTCTTACAATGTTCAATGCTCAATGTTCAATATTCAACTAATTCAAGCCTGCACATGAAATAATTGAAATTTGGTTTAATCAACGAATTAAGATAAGATTTATACTAAATTTGAAAATTAAAACAAAAAATCAAAAACATTAATGCTCAACTCGGTGCTCCATCTATGGAACAGATAAGGCATAAAAATGGATAAACTATATATATGAAAAACAAGTTTATTACTTTTTGGATTTGGCCTACCAAATCCTTAGAAAACAAGTTTATTTCGTTAATTTTGATTCGAAAAATGTAGACCCACCAGAGAGAGGTTCGAAATTTTGCAAATTATATACGAATAAGAGAATGCATGGGCATTGGGGTGTACCTTAAGAATCCGACAGTGGGTGCAGAGGAAGCCTACCTTTCAGAGGGAGATTTGTCGCGCGCCGTTGAAGGAAAAGGAAAAGAGCTAGATATATACCCAAACGTTGAAGGAAAAGGTAAAGAGAATTGAAGCTATTGACGACGGGTGGAGCGGCGACATTGAGAAAATGATTTTTCAGGTGGTCTGTGGACGAGAGAGTGCAAAGAGTAAGAGTATATGGGAGGCGCGAGAGATTGAAGAAACTGAGTTTTAATTTTTTTCCCAACACTTCCACGACGTTTACCTCCTAACAACGTCGTGATAATTATTTGGCCATGTTTAATAATAAAACGTCTCAATTACTCCTCCAATTCCGCATCGTCTGATCACAACGTCGCCAAATACTCACTTTTCCTGACGTTTTTTAAACGTCAGGAAAGGTGACACTTTTCAGTGACGTTTCCCACTCAAACGTCGCAGAATCTATACTTTTTTTATAGTGCTACAAATTTTTTTGGAAGTATTAACTAGTTAAAAATCACAAAATTAGAAAATATGATTAATCTTAAGCTGCTAGAACATCAAGTTTCAAGTCTGAATTTTAATTTGAAATGCTAAAATTTCATATTAGTTATAGTAGATTTTTTTGAGTTTGCTTGTTGGAAATTACAGACTGGGATTTTAGGGTTTAATATAGCTATAATTTTGGTTTAGAATTGCTGAAATTTAGTAAAGAACACAAACAATAGATGATAGGAAACTTGGAATCACTCTTATGATCAAAAAATCACATCACATTTTATAATTGAAAACTTAAGTGTGTAGGAAAAAAAATCAAGATATCTCTTATTATTAAAGGGCTGAACACATATATTTACAAATAAGTTATCATAACCTTTACTCTAGTAGGAAAGAGTCCTTAATAAATTTAAACCTATTCTAATAAAAATTTTGTAAGTCCTAAACAAAGATAACATATTTAACTTACTGCTTCTTCCTATTTAATAAGAAATTTGGCATAATCTAAATTTTAGTCATCCCAACAAATTAAAGCTTATGATTAACTAATTTTTCCCTTTTTATTTCTTTTATAAATTTTAAACTATTTTACAACTATTTTATACTTTGTTCAGCAAATTATGTGATTCTTGATTTTGATAGTTAATATAGATCATAAAATGATTTGAATTTCGGAAGCTTATTGTAGCTTTTTCAGGATCTAATCCTTTGTGGATAAAAATTCTGAATATGTTTTCAAGACTTTTAGGGTGCTATCAGGTTTAATAATGCGTGCATGATCTGTATAATATTCTATAATTCAAATGATGGTGAAATTATGAAAGAATATAATTTCGCAAAATTTCTGATTCGATCGTGATTGATTCTAACACAGTCCAAAGTAGAAACATTAATCACACAAATGCAAAATAACACCAAAAATTTGTTAACGCAGTTTGACACACTTTGCCTATGTTTATAAGGCCAACTTAATACTTTTACTAACGACAATAGTTTTATACAAGGTTTTATCGAGTCGACTTACTCAACTTTTAACACTATCCCTCGTCTTCACATCCCGTGAAAGTAATTCACACCCAATAGTACGACCGACTTATACTAACCTCAATAGAGAATTTTCTTAACAATTTTTTAACAATAAAAATAATAAACTAACAACTCAAGTGATTCAAAACAATAACGAATATAAACGAATGCACTTAAGAAACACAAATTCCCTAATTAATTCAACTATTTCAATAATAAATTGGAAAGTTGTTCACCAATGGTACTGTATTCAGCTGTTGGATTTTTGGACACCACTTCCACCATCGACAAGCACACAATCAACATCAAAACAGTTCACCAAAAGCCACGCAGTGGATGAGAAATAGCAGCACAAAAGGAATACTTAAACCACAAAATAAATCAGCTGCAAAACTCCTAAGGAGCACCCTTAATTGTAGTTTAATAATAGAAGAATACCCAGCCAAGATTAAGCACAATATCATCCTGAATACGACATATATGCCCAATCACCCAACCAAGTATCGTATAAACCAAGAGAAAATTCACAGCAGCAAAACTACCCAATCAACGAAAAATAGAAACACAACACCCACACCATCAGCCCAAGTTGCGTGATCAACCAAAAAGTTTGCAACAGAATATTAAACATATAGATATTTTCCCTAGAAATTCCAACTACCAGGTCATCCAAAACTCCTTCCTACAGATGATTACATTCAGTCCTATACACATCTGAATCACAACCATATTACATCTGCCATAGTCAATTCAAAATTCCCATAAACGTTTAAATCCTTGGATAACCATTATCCCAAAATAGAATCCTATCTTGGTTAAGATTTTAAGTCTTATCAACACTTGTCTTGGAAGAGTAACACATAAACACAGCTAGGTCCAATTATCAAATAATGTCCAAAATTAAATAATAAGATATAATCACCTATAGCTTAACAATCTCTCACTTTTTCACATTATTAGACATATAACTTCGAATTCACAAATTGCAAGAGAACTCCTACTTAATTAGTCAACAAGATTCAAACATAATCAATTATCCAAAGATACAAACATCCAAAATTAATAGAACCCAAAGAACAGATGTTTTGACATAGTGTTCTCCCCTTTGGGACAAAAGATGCCAAAATCTGTAATCAGGGAGTATTTGAAAACCAAAGAAACCTTTGCTTTAGTTGACAAAGAGAATCAATCCCCATTTAAAAGATACCCTCAATCCTGTCAATTTCAGTAACCAAAGTAGCATGCAGATTGATGGATGTACAAGTTGATGCATCAGAAGGTCCAGACGGAGTGTAAGGTAGATCAACCACCCGAGCTTGCTTATTCACATTCAAAATCCTTTGCAAAATATTCATCAAAGTTATTGGTTCAAGAACACTCAAATCCAATCGAGAAACTCCATTGGCATATAAAAATTTAATGATTAAACATGGAAAGCATAACAATGAGTGATGCTTACCAATGATTGTCAACATTGCTTAAATAATAATTCTTCCCAAATTGCAAATTTCCCCAATTCTAATGGCATAAACAAGCTTAGCTTGGACCGAATAAATCAACACCATATGTGTACTTGACAACCAACTTGCCAATACCAACTTATGAAGAACAAAATATTTCTGCATCAACATAGAAGCACGCAGCACAGAAGTAGATGGGCAATCATTTAATCTTCCTCTGGTTAACACAGTAGCAATCATATCATTTGGCACATTGCAATCAACATTATACGCAAGATTCCCAAGTAGATTATCAAACCCCAAAAATAGATTCAATCTATCATGATCAAATTGAATCAGCCTACCTCTCACATATATCAGTTGATAGCATACAACAGATTCGATCAAGAGATCTTTATCCAAGTTACAGTAAAATTCTTTTACCAAATCAGAATCAAAGTGTTATGGTAACAATGCAGCTTGCAATAGGTTTCTTTCATATAACAGGACATCCAAACGAAACTGTTGAAATTCATCCAAGTTTATAGAATGTTCAAGAACTAACCAGATGTTTGACATAACGTCCCATTTCTGTGCCGCAGCGGAAGTGTAGAATTTATAAGACACAATGTCATTAAACGACATTCTGACTAAATGGCCATGACGTGGTGGTCGAACTAATTTTTGAGCCAATTGTTTGATCAGTTTCTGTGGAGCGAAATGAGTGCCAGTATGTGGTGACCCAACTGTAGAGATCGGAACGGTGGTTTCAACTGGAGCTTCTTCAGAATCAAAATAAGAGGTATCTACCATGGAAGATAGCACACGCAAGATATAGTGTTGTTCCGAATGTTGTTCCAAAAAAGAGGAGGGGTTGGGAATGTTAATAAGCGCCTCTGATGAAGATTTAACACTAGTAATTTTTCTTCCACGCGGTGGGTGTTGTTGGAGTCGACTAGAGCATTGGGTAAGGATGGCGGTGGAGGGAATGGTTGCGGATTGTGACTGCTCCATACTAGACGATGAGGCTTGATGCTTTGTCTTACCTATTTGGATTGCAGAAATTAAAAATCCAAGCAAATAAAGATGAATGTTGTCGAAGTAGAGAGAGAAAGAAAGACCCGAGAGAGAGAGATCCAAAATAGTGAAAGGGAGGTGAGAATTCGTGAGGAGGGAAGACTATTAAGCCTAAATACTAATCAAAATACAAAAGAAAGAAAACAGGGAAGTTAATTGTGGTGGGCGGCAACTCAAAAAGAAGATAACAACTTAGGGATTTTTAATCCCTTTTTTTGGATATTAAAAAATACATCAAAAATTTAAGGCACATTGTCCTAAATCTCCTCGAAGAAATTCAAACCTAACTGAGTCAAGAGATTTTGTAAGGATATCCGCCAATTGTTTTTCTATAGTCACGTATGAAAGAGTAGCTATTTTGTTCTCCTCGAGCTCTCGGATACAGTGATACCTCAAGTTGATATGTTTTATTCTCGAATGTTGAACTTGATTCTTTGAGATATCTATGCCACTCTTGTTATCACATAGGATTGTCAACACATCCTGACCGATTCCATAATCTTCTAACATCTATTTCATCCAAAGAAGTTATAAACAATAACTACCTGTAGCAATATATTGTGCTTCTACAGTTGACAGTAAAATAGAATTATGCTTTTTACTGTACCACGGAATCAGATTGTTATCCAAGAAGAAATAACCCCTTGAAGTGCTTTTCCGATCTTCTAAATTTTCAGCTCAGTCTGCATCACTGTACCCAGTTAGATAAGACGTAGAGTCACATGTATACCAAATCCAAAATTTAGAAGTATCGCTGACATATCTAATAATCATCTTTACCGTTGTTAAGTATGTCTCTTTTGGGTTGGCTTAATAGCGAGCACATACTCTGACACTATAATAGATATCCAGTCTACTTGGGGTTATATGCAGTAGGCTACCAACAATGCTTCTATATGAGCTGACATTAACGCTTTTGCCATTTTCATTTTTGTTTAACTTCGTCGATACACTCATAGGAGTTCTAGCATGTTAAGCGTTCTCAAGTCCAAACTTCTTCACTGCATTCTTTGCATATTTGGTTTGTGATACAAAGATACCATCCTTCACTTGTTTAATTTGCAATCCCAAAAAGAAGTTCAATTCACCTACCATGCTCATCTCAAATTCATGTGTCACTAAATCTACAAATTCGGCCCCCATTTTAGGATGAGTGGAACTAAACACAATGTCATCAACATAAATCAGTGCAATCATCAAATTAGATCTGAATTTTTTAAGAAATAGGGTTTTGTAAACACTACCTCTTTCATGGCCTTGCTTAAGTAGGTATTGAGTGAGCCTTTCATACCAAGCCTTTGACGATTGTTTGAGACCATAGAAAGCCTTTTAAGCTTAAAAACGTGATCATCATAGACTGAATCAATGAATCCTTTCAGCTGCTCAACATATATCTCTTCTTGTATGAACCCATTCAAGAATGCACTCTTCACATCTATTTGATAAAGCTTGAAGCCTTTCACACATGCCATATCCAAAAGTAGTCTAATCAACTCAAGTCTTGCCACTAGCGCAAAGGTTTCATCAAAACCAATTCCTTCAATATGAGGGTAACCTTGAGCCACTAACTTTGCTTTATTTCTAGTCACATTACTCTTTTTATCAGTTTTATTACGAAATACTCATTTTGTCCCAATCACATTCACATCAGAAGGTCTTGGCACTAATTCCTAGATGTCATTGTGAGCAAATTGAGTCAATTCTTCTTACATAGATGATGTCCATAACTTATCTTGTAAGGCTTCATTAACATATTTAGGTTCGAATGAAGATGTGTAGCATAAAAATCCCACAAGTTCATGATAATCAGCTTTTTTCTTTCCTTTGTTTTTCTTCTCTCACTGATTTCTTCAATTATGTTTTCAGCTAGATGACTTTTTCTGATATGTGAGGGAGGATCCCTATTCAAATCTTCTTCTCTCAGATTTTGATTATTCAAAGGAATTATTTCCGCATTAAGTGTCTTGGTGGTTTCATCATCCGAAACAACTTCTTCTGTTTGCATAGTTTCTTCACCAACAATAACTAACTACATATCTGGGCACTTTTTGGTTCTTGTCCCATTGCTTGTTTGAGTTGGTCTGCAAGGATGATTTTGTGAATTTTCTTCTACCACTTTCCCATTTAATTGAGACACATCATGAATCACAACATTTATGGACTCTAACACTTTCTTGGTTCTTTGATTGAACACTCATTATGCTTTACTATGGGATGAGTAGCCAATAAAGATCCCTTCATCACTATTGTTTTCGTATTTTCCGAGTTGTTCCTGATCTCTAAAAATATAACATTTATTGCCAAAAACATGAAAGCAGCTTATATCTGGGTTCTTTCCCTTCCATAGTTCATAAGATGTCTCGTTTAAGATACTTCTAAGATGAGCTTTATTGTATATGTAGCAAGTCGTGTTCACTGCTTCTGCCCAAATCGCATTGACATATTTTTTCCATTTAACATAGATCTGTCCACTTCTTGAAAAGCTTGATTCTTCCTCTCTGCAACTCCATTTTGTTGTGGAGTTTTAGGTACTAAAAAATCTTGTATGATACCATATTTGTCATAGAAATTGTTAATGCTTGCATTCTCAAATTCCCTTCCGTGATCTGATTGGATCCTTAACACTGTCATATTTTTCAGATTCATGACCTACACACATAGGCTTTTAAAAGCCTTAAAAGTATATGATTTCTCTTTTAAAAACTATGCCCAAGTTTATCTAGAATAATCATCAACACGTTAAAAATTATCTCATTCCACCAATGCTAGCATGTTGCGTTGGACCAACCAAGTCCATATGAATTAATTCCAAAATACACGAGGAAGTAACGTGACTAGCCTTTTTATGTGGCAGTCTCATATGTTTACCCATTTGATAAGCACTACATACCTTCTTATTTTCTTTGTTCATTGTAGGTAAATCTCTTATAGCTTCCAATTTCTTTAACTTACTAATAAGCTCATAATTAACGTGCCCAAGCTTTTGATGCCATAGATCTATATTGTCATCATATAAGGCTGATTTACATGTGGCATTGACTTGCAATATATAACAATTGTTTGGTTAACGTCTCCCACTCACAAGACATTCTCCTTGTTCAGTTAATACCATACACTCTTCACTTGTAAATTTGACCAATAAACTATCATCAAAAAGTTGGCTTATACTTACCAAATTGACTTTTAATCCATAAACTCGATGCATTTTCTTGAGGTGTGGTAATCCATCTAGGGATATTGTTCCTCTACCACTAACCAAAGCCTTCTTTCCATTACTGAAAGTCACATAACCATCCATACAAATTTGATAATCGATTAGGTAGCTCCTTTCTCTTGTCATATGACGTGAACATCCACTGTCAAAATACCAATCATTATGAAAAGTAGCCTTCATGGATTTAAGGACTACAAGAGCTTGCAATTGACCATTTTTAACCCAAGCATGCCTCGATATCATGGGCAGCTGCTGGAAATTTAGTGGGGAGTGTATAGATCTTCAGTTTTAGGTCCTTTGGAATAACATTTGTAACAACTTGTAGCATCTTGGTCTTATGTGCTCAATAACTCCACAAAAATGACATGCAGGTCTGAACCTCTGATTCTTCCTTATGATTTCCCTTTGGACAGGTCTGATTGTATCATTATTTTCATCATTCAACTTAGAACAATCACCTTTATAGCTAATACCTTGGAGGTCTCCTTTAATCTTACCAATTTCTAGCAACTTTTCTAACTTTTAATACCTTTATTTAACATTCTTATCCCTTTTTCTGTGCTAACTAGCTTTAGCTTTGTTTCATTCAACTCATCTATTATGGATAATAATTTCTTCTTTAGATCTTAAATGATATTCTTCATAGTAGAGTTTTTCTTCTTTAACCTTTCATTCTTCTCATATGTTTGCACCCACTTTGCATACATTAATTTATAGGCTTCGCAAATATCCTCATCTTTGTTTCTGAATCACTGTCATGAGCTGAAATTAAGCTTTGGATTGATTCATCTGTGTTTTCCCAAAGTTTTAAACTAATTTATCTATGGTTTCATCAATAGTATCTTCCTTTATGGGTACTGTTAAACGAGTGACTGGACTTTTGCTATATAAAGCAATCAACGTAGCTTTACTCATAAATTCCTCTTCGTTAGCATACTCACTTTCGGATTCATTCTCACTGCAAGTACTGGTATAAGACTTTCCTTTTTTTCTTTTTCGAGGTGTTAGCACATTCCACTTGCACATGTCCGAAACCTTAACATTCATGACATTGAATTTTCTTCACTTTTCTTCACCCTTTTAAGTTTTAGCTTGTTGTTTGAAGTTGTTGTTCGATGAAATCCCACTGTTTTACCTAAACTTAGACCTGTCCTTTTTCATTTTTCTTTAACCACATACTGAAATTTCTTGTCAATAATACCAGATCCTCATTCTCTTCAGATTCATCTTCTAAATCATTCACACCTTTATCGATTTCAATTTACAGTGCCAATCCTTTACTATTCTCTCGTTTATCCCTCAACAAGTTTATCTCAAAATTGGTAAGAATTCCAATTATCTTATCCAATGACAATTTATTGATATCATGAGCTTCCTCAGTTGTTGTAATTTTTGGTATGAACCTCAGAGGTAACGATCTCGATGCCTTTTTAACCAGTTTTAAGTTAGAGTACTTCTTGCCGAGTTGATGTGCTTGGTTTGCTATATCACGCAGTCTCTCATGAACCAATGGTTTCATTCTGATCCATCTTCAGCTCTTCAAATCTCACAACCAACATCTGAAGTTTTAAGGCTATCACAGATTTCAATCCCTTATATATACTTTGCAAGGTTTCTCACGCTTCTTTCGCTGATTCACAAGCTAATATCATCTAAAATCAACCTTCGTTAACAGCACTAAAGATGGCATGCATGGCTTGAGAATTTCCAAGCACTCTCTCTTCTTTAGTTCTTGTCCACTCAGATGGATCCTTTAGTATAACTTCTCCCTTGCCATCAGTTATCACTTGATGCGTCTAGCCATGTAACATTGAGTTCCACGCTTTTATTCCCTATGCCTGAATAAAAACTCTCATCCATGATTTGAACGTAAGATAATTGGAACCATCCAATAGCGGTGGCCTAGTGATTGATGCTCCTTCTCTTATAGCTATATTTGCGAAACGTGGATTTGCACTAACTTATTGTACCAAGTTCTAATACAGTGACCAGCTTTGATATCAATTGAAGTTCTAAAAGAATGTAATTTTGCAAAATTTCTAATTCGGCCACAGTTAATTCTAGCACAATCAAAAATAGAAAAAATAAACACACAAATGTAAATCAACACTAGAAATTTGTTAGCGCAGTTTGACATACTTTATTTATGTCTGCAGGGCCCTCACCCATCATAACATTTTCATTAACGACAACAGTTTTATACAAGGCTTTATCAAGCTGACTTACTCAATCCTTGACACTATTCCTCGTCCTTATAACCCATAAAGTAACTCACTCCCAGTAGCATGATCAACTCGTATTAACCTCGATAGAGGATTTTCTCAATAATTTTTTAATAATAAAGATAATAAACTAACAACTCAAGTGATTAAAATAATAACGAACATAAACGAATACACTTAAGATAAGAAAAACAACTTCCCTAATTTATTAAGCTCCTTTAATGACAAATTGGAAAGTTGCTCGCCAATGGTACTATCGTATTCAGCTGTTGGATTTTCCAGACACCACTTCCACTATTGAAAACCATACAATCAACATCAAAACAGTTCACCAAAAATCATGTAATGGATGAGAAACAACACCACAAAGAATATGTAAACTATAAAATAAATCAGTTGCAAAACTCCCAAAGAACACCCTCAATTTGTCATTGAATAATAGAAGAATACCCAACCAAGACTAAGCACGATATCAATGAGAATACGACATATATACCTAAATCATCTAGCAATGTATCGTATAAACCAAGAGAAAATTCACTGCAGCAAAACTACCCAATCAACGACAAAAATAGAAGAGAAACTCAACATGTTTCAACCAAAAAGTTTGCAACAGATAGATCTCAATCTCCACATAATTAGCTCATTAAACATATCAATATTTACCTTAGAAATTCGAGCTACCAGGTCATCCAAAACTCTTTCCCAGAAACAACTACATTCAGTCCTATACACGTTTGAATCACAGCCATATTACATTTTCCATAATCAATTCAAAATTCCCAAAAAAATTTAAATCCTTAGATAACCATTATCCCAAAATAGAATCCCATCTTGATCAAGATTTTAAGCCTTATCAACACTTGTCTTGGAAGATTCCCACATAAGCACAACTAGGGCCAATTATCAAATAATATCCAAAATTAAATAATAAGATATAATCACCTATATCTTAACAGATGGATTTATCATTCTTTGTATCTTTTATAATATTTTGTTGAAATGTGACATTTTTGACTAATTACTATATCTTTGTGGTTGTCAACAGTTATACTTTTACATCTAAAGGTCCATTCTTTTTCTAAGGAAATAACTTTTTGAGCAATGGAAAGGTTTTAGACTATCTGACAGAAGGTTGAACTTGGAATTGTAAAGCAAAAACTATTTTTGTGAATTCCTTGTTTTCTCTTCTTTGTTGAATCAATTTATTATCTTGTAGTCTTATAACTTTATGGATTTTAAATGAAGAATTATGCTAAACAAGCCATACGCTCTGTGTTTTTTCTTATTTCTTAAAAACATGATGATGATATTGGATATTTAACAAAAGTTCCTGACATAATCATCTGTAGAATGGCCAGATATATAACAACACTACAATAGTCACCTCTCCATTAAGTGGGATTTTCTACTGAGGTGAAGCAATTCAAATTCAAAATTGTTGATGTTTATACCTATTGATCATAAAAGAAAATTTTCCCAATTCCAAGTAATGCATTTTTAAGCAATCAAATAGAGTTAGCCATTTTGAGTGCCTTTGTATATTAAACTCGTCCAATTTCATTTTTAGACCTTAATTGCCTTCTATACTTACATCTATTAGGAGAAAGCTAATCAAGTGGGATTTGTCTTCTATCCCGTGAGAGTTTCTTACTAGCTAGTTAAGTTCTATTTATCAATATTTCTTCTCATAAAATAATTTTCAATATATTTATATAGAATTTTTATTTTTCATTTTGAATTTAATTTCATCAACATTTATTCGAAGTTTAATGAACTTAAATTTTCATTGAACTAAAATAAATAATATATATTCACACGAGGATTATTATATTCATATAAATAAAACATATTTAATTAAGAAATCACATAAGGAATTATATTTATGATGGATTCCTTATGAAGGGTAATTGACTCTGTCTTCTATGTACTTCACTAAGGTAGAAGGTGATTAGAGATTTGAAAGTTAGGAGATTAATTGGTTATATTAGTAGAGACAAAACTCTTGAGAAGGTTTGTAAGACATCGTTTTTGGCCTAAATTGAGGAAAGGTATGATACAATAGATGTTTTATTTCAATTACAAAACTATTCTTTAGATGAGTGATGAGCCTCTATGGCATTCTAAAATACATTACTTCTGATTATGATACAGAGTTCTTGAGTCATTTATGGAGAACTTTATGGAGTTATATTCGATTCTTCTCTTAAATATAGTAGCATCGCTTATCCACAAACTGATGAGCAAATGAATATGGTGAATAGAATATTGGGCAATTTGATAAGATGTGTTAGCTCAAGGCTTTTTGATAAGTGTAAATTGCATCATTTTTAGGGCTTAGTTTGATATGTATTTAATTGTTAATTCAATCGTTTAGTATGTGTTTAGGTTAGAATTATATTAGTTTGTTAATTATTTGTGTTTAAGTGTTTTTATAGGTTAGTATAAGTCTTTGAGCTTATATATTATGTTTTTAAGGTATCTTGATGTGTTTGTTAGTGTTTCAGTGTTAACATCGAAGAACGGAGAAGTTTCGGAGACATTCGGGTCGAAAAAATGGCCTACGATCGTGGCATAATAGGCCACAATTGTCACAGAAGTACCAGAGTTAGCCCACGATCATCGCCCACATGCCACGATCATGATAAAAGCCCAGGACAATGCCCACGATTGTCGCTTATGTTGGGCTGACGCGTAACTACTTCCAAACTTTAGATTTCGAGAGATTTTTTGGACCTTTCAAACCCTAAAAAATCCTAGGGCTGCTTGGAACACAAAGGGTATTTAAAGAATAAGACAAAGAGGAATAGGGAGCTTTTGCATCAGCCACCACTGAGAAACCTTAGAGAGAATTTATCGAGAGATTGAGAAAGAGAAGAAGAAAGAGAGACATGAAGAAGAAGTCGACTCGAAGTACTACTTGGAATAGAAGGTTTTTCGACGTCGCTACCTCCCATCATCCGTTTAGATCTTGTTTTCGGTGTATTTTTAGTTTTATTATTGTATAGAATTGGAATAATCATTGATGATAGCATTTTGTGAATGTTGAGGATGTCTAAACACACCTTCGGAGTTTTGTTCTTGAGTTCATGAAATTTGATTGCTTATGTTTTATTGGATCTATTGTGATTTAATTCTGGATGTACATAATCCGATAATAAACTAAAAGGGTGAATTGAATGAAAAATAATTAAATTGGGCTAACGAGAGTTAGGTGATTTAATAGAATATGAATTAAATCAAATAGGTAAATTATGAGAAGAGAGATCTTGCATAAGTTTCCGATAGTTTATTAGACAGCTTCAGATCTAATTAAGGTTTTGGATAGGGTGTTAATTGAGAAATTATAGCCTCCATAATCTGATTAGGGTTTACAATTTAGGGTCAATGGTTATAACTCGAGAGAGAGCAATCAACCCTAAGATCATCTAGACTAATAATATGGTAATTCATAACCAATTAGGTTAGCGTTAAGGATAGGTCAAATTCCCTTTCTCTCAATTGGTAATTCCTTTAGGTTAATCCTTGAGTGTGTGTCGCAACTGCTAAACTGTTAATATTTTTGTGATTGATTCTTGAATTGATTTGCTTGATTGAATTGAATTCTTGTTTTAGTCTCGTTAAATTTTAAGATTAGATTATCTCTTCTCATGGGATCGACACCTTAGGTATTATGTGAACGACTTGTGCACTTGTGGATTATCAAGGTTAATTAATTAAACTTATACATATTGAACTAACTCGATCAAGTTTTTGGGCTAACGTGTGTTAGGTGATTTAATAGAACAAGAATTAAATCAAATCAGTAAATTGTACGAAGAGAGACCTTGCATAGGTTTCCGATAGTTTATTAGACAACTTCAGATCTAATTAGGGTTTTGGATAGGGTGTTAATTGAGAAATTATAGCCTCTATAATCTGATTAGGGTTTATAATTTAGGGTTAATGGTTATAACTTGAGAGAGAGTAATCAACACTAAGATCGTCTAGAACTAATAATCTAGTAATTCATAACCAATTAGGTTAGTATTAAGGATAGGTAAAATTTTCTTTCTCTCAATTGGTAATTCCTTTAGGTTGATCCTTGAGTGTGTGTCACAATTGCTAAATTGTTAATATTTTCGTGATTGATCCTTGAATTGATTTGCTTGATTGAATTGAATTCTTGTTTTAGCCTCGTTAGATTTTGAATTTCTGCGATTTGTTTTGGCCTTAGATTTTAGGATTAGATTATCCCTCCTCCTGGAATTGACACCTTAGGTACTACGTGAATGACCTATACTCTTGCAAATTATCGTGGTTAATTAATTAAACTCACACACATTGAACCAACCCAATTAAGTATTTGGCGCCATTGTCGGCGAGGCGATTAGTTTAGTTCTTTAGTCTAAGGGTTTTTCACTATCTTTTATGTTAAAAAAATAGAGAAAGAAGTTTGGGGCGTAGAGTAGAGACATAGCAAGACATCTTAGAGTCAAAATGAGACATCTGAAGCTAGATACCAAGAACAAATGGAAAGAACAATGATGGTGGATAGATATTATAGGGAGCAAGGAACTTTACGAAATACAATGAGACATAGTATAGTTGGGGAAGTAACGATCCTTATTGAAACACGAACAATATGGGGTGGCAAAACCACCTAGATTTCTATTAGTCTAATAATGTAAGGACTCACTTAGGACATCAAGACCTATCAGGATTTTAACAAAATGAGTTAAGTTCATGGGATTCTAATTTGGACAAGATCCTGGATAAGCTCACGGACATGGAATAGGGCCAGAAGAGATTAGAAGAGCAAATTGATCAAGTAATGGAGAATCATGCCTTTTTTATTAACAACCTGGACATTCAAGTGAGATAACTTTCCCATGAATTTTGTAAGACGTGTAGAAGACGCTCTAAGTAATATGGAAATATATCAAAGAGAGTAATACGATGCTATCGCACCTAAGAATGAGGGAGAGCCAGAAGGATCAATGGAAAACCAAACTGAACCCCACCTTATTGAAGACCAAGAGACGAAGAAAGAGGGTGAAGAAAAGAATGCCAACTCTCCCTATTATTCACCAGTTCTTGATATACCATATGAGAACATTGACAAATCTTAGGTAGATGTCCAGGAAAGGAACTTTATCCTTCAAATTAATGATGACCAAGTGGCATTCAACATGAATGATGTATTAAAGAATCCAAAGGAGAGTAGCTCATTCGGGATAATTCATGAGTTTGAATCTTTTAAAGAACAAAAAGACGAAGAACAAATGACAACAGACATCGAGTTTGAAGAAGCTATGACAGTCTCTGTTCGTGAAGCGGAATATGCAGAGGAGATGAAGGTGATTAAGGAAGAAAGAGAGCAACTCACCTTCTTATAAGAAAAACTATTGAATTCAATGGAAGATTCAGGAAGTTTTGTTATTCCCTATTTTATTGACAGTTTGTTAATGAAAAGGACATTACTGAAATTAATTGGTTTTCTCAACTTTATCAATATTGTCTTTTAGATCATTTTGCAATTTGTAGCTTACTTATAAGCTACAAAATTGATGTTGAACGAAAAGGGTGGAAGTAAGCTGCTCATAATTGATCCTGGCTAAGTTTCCAATGCAAGAAGAGCGTCGAGCCACTGACGTTAAAAGAAGCGTTGCATAGGATGCAACCCACGAATTGTTAATTCCATAACGTTCAGATAGTTTGAATTCCATAGTTAGGTTATTTCATTTCCAAATAAGATCGGAAAGATATAGGACTTCGACGTGAGTTAGATAATCAAAGAAGTAAGCAAAAAGAGAGGTTAAAGAGATATAAGGAGTTAGGAAGTGATCTTGTGATTGTGGAGAAGGATAAAATAAGTGAAAAATTAGAATTTGGTGGAATTGATACAGGCCACGATCATGGCCTGCAGCAGGGTAAAAGTGTCCATGCATTTTTCAGCTAAATTTTTACACCCCTCCTTCACCTATATATTCATGTCATACTTCACTTTTTCACTCACTTTCATTTTAACTTTATCTCTCTAAGAAGGGCAGAAGACTTCAGAGCACCCCTCCCAATCTACGTAAAGAAGGAAGGTATTCGTTTCCAAGCCCTTAATGTTAAACAAATAGTAGTCCCGAAGTATTTTGACTTTGATAAGTTTGATAGGTTAGAATTGCGGGATAGGGTAGAGAATCTAGCGAAAAGGATTCAATGCGTGAAATTTATACACTTCCAATATCCTATCTATCAGGAGCTCATACTTGAATTCTTCACTTCCTTTTATTACCAACCTAGTAACCCTAAGGAAATGCGGTTTAGGTTGTGGGGACAAGCTTATATGCTAAACATTGAAATCATGTGTGATATCTGCGGGTTCCTTGAATCGTCCATTATCGATCAGCACGATGATTTTCGTGCTTCTCGCTATTGGAATGAGCTTACTGGGTTAGAGTGATTCGACATTAAAAATGCCCACAACAATATCATAAGAACCTATGAGCACTTGTTATTGCATAAATTCATGTGTCAAATGGTTTTTGATAAATCAAAAACCAGCAAGTGCTCAACAAAGGAATTTGTCCACACATGTGCTAAACACTATTATTGCAACTCTACGTAAAAAGAGTAGCAATTTAGGTATGTGGTACTTAGTTTCTGCCATTGCTGAGTATTATGGCATGGACTATAGTGGTTTGATCATCCACCTCCTAGATTTTCTAAATCACCATCATTTATGGCGTGTTGAAATCCTTAAGTCCCATAATATGGAACTTCAGGACATCAGCCAAAAGACTAATATGAAGATCAGGGCTAGTCAGGCGAGTTCTAGCATAGCGTTGACTTAGCAGGCAGAAGAGTCAAGTAGTGAGGAGTTCGAAGAGGAAGAAAACACAGATGACGAGCTGGAAGAAAGTACTCGATACAATCTCCACGAATACCAAGGTAATTACGGATACACTTACGGAAAACTCTAAAAGGATGAAGGAGATGGCCCGAACTCAACGACATCAAAACTGGGACATAAATCATATCCATCGTTATCTCGAGGCTCGGGGCGTCCAACTTCCACACCCAACACCACCCCCGCCTCCATCACCATAAGGCTTTGTTCTAACCCTTTTTTTTAAATTTAGTCTTTATTTTACCTTTTCTTATTTTTAATTTATGTTTCTCTCCTTTCCATGTGTGTTTATTTGTCTCCTTCTCACATTGAGTGTTATTCAAGTGTGGGGATGATTATGTGTTTCTCTTTGAATGTGAATTTTGCATATTATAGGATAGTCTGTTAGGTTGTATTTTGTGAATCATTTGAATCTGTCAATGGCTTAGATGAATTGAAATTGATTTAATTTTGAACATAGTTTATTAGATTGTGAAAAATCAATAGCTCGCAAAATTAGTAAATTGAGCTCTTTGTCTAAATATGCGTCTTAATTAGGATCTAATGTTAAGTTGTCACCCTCTAAATTGTCACATTCATTCACAATTTGAGGTCTTTTGTCTTAAGTAGCTCTGCTAGTATTTTTTTATGGAAACGAGTAGTTAAAGCAACAAGGTAGGTAATTAAAAAAAAAGGTGTTTGTTAATTTTAAATAAAAATTATTTCGCTGGCCTTCGGGTTATGAATAGAGCTAGTAGCTAGTTGAGAGCGTGACATAACTGAGCAACCAGATCGACACACATCACAAATGTGTACCTTCGTGTCAAAAGGCTATAATGACGTTCTGACCAAGCAGCTTAATAAGAAAACATAACTTAGTTGAGTAACTGGATTGACATTCATCACCAATGTTTGCCTTCACGTAAAAAGATCAAGTTCATGTCCACAAAAATTTTTTTAAAAAAGGATGTGTTTCCTAGTAAGAACCTACCGAACTTGTAATAGCTTGACTTTTCATGAAAACATACTTAGGAATAGTTACAAAGTTTGAATGATTAAAGAATTATTAATGTGTTTGTGCAATTGAACAGGGAAAATAATTTAACATTTGGGTCTGAATTAATATGTATATTTAGTTCAAAGCCCCTACAAGTGGATTTTGCATGTTAATGATTTGAAATAAATTGAATGATTATGTTTTAAGTTAAATTTATTTCATGAAGTTGAAGCCATTGTCTCATTATTGCATTGTGTGCTATGTGATATATTTTGTGTTTGTTGTTTTGTTTGCTTGAGGACAAGCAAACATTTAAGTGTTTGTTGTTTTGTTTGCTCCCCATGGTTCCATTTAGTCCCCTTTAATAACTAGTCCATTTTGTCTCCAAATTCTACTCCATTTGTCTCCCAATTTTCAATGACATAAGTCATTAAATCCCAAAGTCATTTATAAAAATTTCCATTGCCATTTGAGCCTTATTTCTACTACTATTCATCAATTGTTCTGCCACTTGGCATTTTCCTAATCCAAAATATCCTTAAATTCTAGAAAATTCCCAAATTTTCACTAAAATTTTTAATTCACTACTTATACACTCCAACTCAATTGATAACACATATAGTTCACAATTCCCAAAATAGTCACATTAAATATCAATTATACCCAGAAAATGTCAAATGAGTGCATGTATAATTATTTTTGTGTGCAAAAACCATTATTCATGTGAGTGTGTATGCTATATTATGCATGACCATGAAATGCAATTTTCTTAATCTCTCTTTGATCTCACATGTACCAAATTTTAGGGTTCTAACCCTTAGTAGAGACACAGATGTTACATGCAGCCAATTGGTTGGCTACAATTTGATCTATGAGATTATTATTTAAGTAATAAAAGCATTCTTTATTATGTATTATGTTAATTACATTTGATTTTTTTAATATTAAAAGTAAAATCCATGGAACAATTCTTATGCAATTGAAATTATGAAGAGATCATAATTATGAGATTCAATTTGCATTTTATGTATTATTCCCAAATTGTTCTTGGTTGTAGCGTCATTAAGACAGATATTGATGAAATGGTGAAACTGTTGGGACCCGATCTCGGGACCAGACCCCAACCGAAAAATGGAATCGAAAAAAACGAAAACGAAAGAATCCGATTTCTCGGAATCATATAAATCGCGTAAAAGAACGGATACAAATGTTCGAAGCGCGGAAAACGAAACGAAAGAACGAAAGCGAAAACGAAGGGGAAATCACAAAGCAAAATGAACGGATCGCAAAATAAACGAAGCGGAAGAAAAAAGCGTGCGAAAGCCAAAGAAATCGAATTGCTCGGACACAACGAAAGCGAAGTAATCGAATGAACAAAACCAAAAGCGCTAATCGGATCAAAACGAAAGCGAATCGAATTCCGACATCCGAGAACGAAACGAAAGCGA
>JAOTAX010128306.1:0-19272 GCA_025629825.1 Erythroxylum guanchezii | reverse complement strand
GTTGTTCATGAATTATGCATCTTGACATACAACGGTTAAAATCTGATATGGAGCTCTCCAACTTAGTATTTTCTGTCTAACCCTCCTTGTATACGAGTGAGAAAACGTTCATATCAAAATTTTCTTTAGCCTTAATCAGTGACTGAACGATCTCTGATCGGGACGAAATTTTAGTATGTTGTTCGTAAATCATGCATCTTGACATCTAATGGATAGAATCTTATATGGAGCTCTCCAACTTAGTATTTTCTGTCTTGCCCTCCTTTTATGCGAGTTCGTATTTTGTCATATATTGATGATGATTATTAGATTTTTTTGTGCCAAAGAGGAAATTGCCCAGATGACAGAAAACGTTCACATCAAAATTTTCTCTAATCTCGATCGATGATCGAATGATCTCTGATCGGGACAAAATTTTAGGATATTCATGAATCATGCATCTTGACATCCAACGATTAGAATCTGATATGAAGCTCTCCATCTTAGTATTTTTTGTCTTGCCCTCCTTCTATACTAATCGGTATTTTTCATATGCTCGTGATGATTAATAGATTTTTTTTCCCAAGAGAAAATTTCCCAAAAGAGAGAAAACGTTCGCATCAAAATTTGCTCTAGTCTCGATCGATGACCGAAGGATCTTGGATCCGATCGAAATTTGAGTATGTTGTTCATGGATCCTGCATCTTGATATCCAAAGATTAGAATCTGATATGGAGCTCTCCAATTTAGAATTTTCTGTCTAGTCCTTCTTGTATATGAGTTCGAATTTTGCCATATATTGGTGATGATTATTAGATTTTTTTGTGTCAAAGAGAAAATTACCTAGAAGAAAGAAAACATTCACATCAAAATTTTCTCTAGCCTCAATCGGTGATTGAACGATCTCTGATCGGTACGAAATTTTAGTATGTTGTTCATGAATCATGCATCTTGACATCTAACGATTAGAATCTTATATGGAGCTCTCGAACTTAGTATTTTCTGTCTTGCCCTCCTTGTATGCGAGTTCGTATTTTGGCATATATTGATGATGATTATTAGATTTTTTTGTGCCAAAGAGGAAATTGCCCAGATGACAGAAAACGTTCACATCAAAATTTTCTCTAATCTCGATCGATGATCGAACGATCTCTGATCAGGACGAAATTTTAGTATGTTGTTCATGAATCATGCATCTTGACATCCAACGGTTAGAATATGATATGGAGCTTTCCATCTTAGTATTTTTTGTCTAGCCCTCCTTTTATACGAATTCGTATTTTTTCATATGCTCGTGATGATTAGCAGATTCTTTTTTGGCAAAGAGAAAATTTGCCAGAAGAGAGAAAACGTTCACATCAAAATTTGCTCTAGTCTCGATCGATGACCGAACGATCTCGGATCCGAACAAAATTTGAGAATGTTGTTCATGGATCCGGCATCTTGACATGCAACGATTAGAATCTGATATGGAGCTCTCCAACTTAGTATTTTCTGTCTAGCCCTCCTTGTACACGAGTTCGTATTTTGTCATATATTGTTGATGATTATTAGATTTTTTTATGCCAAAAAGAAAATTGCCCAGAAGAGAGAAAACGTTCACATCAAAATTCGCTCTAATCTCGATTGATGACCGAACGATCTTTGATCAGGACAAAATTTTAGTATGTTTTTCATGAATCATGCATCTTGACATCCAATGGTTAGAATCTGATATAGAGCTCTCCGACTTAGTATTTTCTATCCAGCCCTCCTCGTATACGTGTTCTTATTTTGCCATATATTGGTGATGATTATTATATTTTTCTGTGCCAAACAGAAAATTTCCCAGAAGAGAGAAAATGTTCACATTAAAATTTGCTCTGCTCTCGATCAATGGCCTAACGACCTCTGAAGGGCAGGAAATTTTAGTATTTTGTTCATGAATCATGCATTTTGACATTCAATGGTTAGAATCTAATATAGAGCTCTCCAACTTAGTATTTTCCGTCTAACCTTCCCTATATACGAGTTCGTAATTTTTCTTATATTGGTGATGATTATTAGATTTTTTTGGGCCAAAGAGAAAATTGCCTAGAATAGAGAAAACGTTCACATCAAAATATGCTCTAGTCTCAATCGATGACTGAACGATATCTGATCGGGATGAAATTTTAGTACCTTGTTCATGAATCATGCATCTTCACATCCAACGGTTAGAATCTGATATGTAGCTCTCCAACTTAGTATTTTCTGTCTTTCCCTCCTTGTATTCGAGTTCGTATTTTGTCATATGTTCGTGATGATTATTACATTTTTTTGGGCTAAAGAGAAAGTTGCCCTGAAGAAAGCAAACGTTCACAGCAAAGTTTGTTCTAATCTCGATCGATGGCCGAACGATCTCTGATCGAGACGAAACTTTATCATGATGTTCATGAATCATGCATCTTGAAATCCAACGGTTAGAATCTGATATGGAGCTCTCCAACTTAGAATTTTCTGTCTAGTCCTTCTTGTATACAAGTTCGAATTTTTCCATATATTGGTGATGATTATTAGATTTTTTTGAGTCAAAGGGAAAATTACCAAGAAGAAAGAAAACGTTCACATCAAAATTTGCTCTAGTCCAAATCGATGACCCAATGATCTCTAATCAGGATGAAATTTTAGTATGTTGTTCATGAATTATGCATCTTGACATATAACCGTTAAAATCTGATATGGAGCTCTCCAACTTAGTATTTTCTGTCTAACCCTCTTTGTATACGAGTTCGTAATTTTTCATATAATCGTGATGATTATTAGATTTATTTATGCAAAAGAGAAAATTGTCAAGAAGAGAGAAAACGTTCACATCAAAATTTTCTCTAGCCTCAATCGGTGACTGAACGATCTCTGATCGTTACGAAATTTTAGTATGTTGTTCATGAATCATGCATCTTGACATCTAACGGTTAGAATCTTATATGGAGCTCTCCAACTTAGTATTTTCTGTCTTGCCCTCCTTGTATGCGAGTTCATCTTTTGTCATATATTGATGATGATTATTAGATTTTTTATTGCCAAAGAGGAAATTGCCCAGATGACAGAAAACGTTCACATCAAAAGTTGCTCTAATCTCGATCGATGATTGAACGATCTCTGATCGGGACCAAATTTTAGTATGTTGTTCATGATTCATGCATCTTGACATCCAACAGTTAGAATATGATATGGAGCTCTCCAACTTAGAATTTTCTGTCTAGCCCTCCTCGTATACGAGTTCGTATTTTGTCATATATTGGTGATTATTTTTAGATTTTTTTGTACCAAACAGAAAATTGCACAGAAGAGGGAAAACGTTCACATCAAAATTTACTCTAGTCACGATCGATGACCGAATGATCTCTGATCGGGACATAATTTTAGTATATTGTTCTTGAATCATGCATCTTGACATATAACGGTTAGAATCTGATATGGAGCCCTCCAACGTGGTATTTTTTGTCTAGCCTTCCTTGTATACGGGTTGGTATTTTGTCATATATTGGTGATGATTATTAGATTTTTTTGTGCCAAGCAGAAAATTGCCCAAAGAAGAGGAAACGTTCATATTGAAATTTCCTCTAGTCTCTATCGATGACGAAACGATCTCTGATCGGGATGAATTTTTAGTATGTTATTCATGAATCTTGCATCTTGACATCCAACGGTTAGAATCTAATTTGGAGCTCTCCAACTTAGTATTTTCTGTCTAGCCCTCCTTATGTACAAGTTTGTATTATGTTCTATTGGTGATGATTAACAGATTTTTTTGTGCCAAACAAAAAATTGCCCAGAAGAGGGAAAAGGTTCACATCAAAATTTGCTCTAGTCTCGATCGATGAACGAACGATCTCTGATTTGGACGAAATTTTACTATGTTGTTCATGGATCATGCATCTTGACATCCAATAGTTAGAATTTGATATGGAGCTCTCCAACTTAGTATTTTCTGTCCAGCCCTCCTTGTATACGAGTTCGTATTTTTCCATATATTGGTGATGATTACTATATTTTTCTGTGCCAAAGAGAAAATTGCCTAGAAGAGAGAAAACGTTCACATCAAAATTTGCTCTAGTCACGATCTGATGGGGACGAAATTTTAGTATGTTGTTCGCGAATCATGTATGTTGACATCCAATGGCTAGAATCTGATATGGAGCTCTCCAACTTAGTATTTTCTGTCTAGCTCTCCTTGTATACGCGTTCGTAATTTTTCATATATTGGTGATGATTATTAGATTTTTTTGTGCCAAAGATAAAATTACCCAGAGTAGAGAAAACGTTCACATCAAAATATGCTCTAGTCTCGATCGATGACCGAACGATCTCAAATCGGAACGAAATTTTAGTATGATGTTCATGAAGCATACATCTTGACAACCAACGATTAAAATATGATATGGAGCTCTCCAACTTAGTATTTTCTATCTTGCCCTCCTTGTATACGAGTTCGTATTGTCATATATTGGTGATGATTATTAGATTTTTTTGTGGCAAAGAGAAAGCTGCCCAGAAGAAAGAAAATGTTCACATCAAAATTTACTCTAATCTCGATCGATGGCCGAACGATCTCTGATCGGGATGAAATTTTAGTATGTTGTTCATGAATCATGCATTTTGACATCCAACAGTTAGAATCAGATATGGAGGCCTCCAACTTTGAATTTTCTGTCTGGTCCTTCTTGTATACGAGTTCGAATTTTGACATATATTGGTGATGATTATTAGATTTTTTGTGTCAAAGAGAAAATTGCTCAGAGAAGAAAAAACGTTAATATTAAAATTTCATCTAGCTCCTATCGATTACCAAATGATCTCTGACCGGGACGTAATTTTAGTATGTTGTTCATGAATCTTGCATCTTAACATCCAACGGTTAGAATCTGATTTGGAGCTCTCTAACTTAGGATTTTTTGTCTAGCTCTCCTTATATACGAGTTTGTATTATGTTATATATTGGTGATGATTATTATATTTCTTTGTGCCAAATAGAAAATTGCCCAGAAGAGAGAAAACGTTCACATTAAAAGTTTCTCTTGCATCAAAATTTGCTATAATCTCCATCGATAACCGAACGATCTCTGATCCGGACGAAACTTTAGTATGTTGTTCATGGATCAAGCATCTTGACATCTAATGGTTAGAATCTGATATGGAGCTCTCCAACTTAGTATTTTCTGTCCAGCCCTCCTTGTATACGAGTTCGTATTTTCCCATATATTGGGGATGAGTATTATATTTTTCTGTGCCAAAGAGAAATTTGCCCAAAAGAGAGAAAACGTTCACATCAAAATTTTCTCTAGTCTCGATCGATGGCCGATCGATCTCTGATGGGGACGAAATTTTAGTATGTTGTTCAGGAATCATGCATCTTGACAACCAACGGTTAGAATCTGATATGGAGCTCTCCAACCTAGAATTTTCTTTCTAGTCCTTCTTGTATATGAGTTCGAATTTTGTCATATATTGGTGGTGATTATTAGATTTTTTTTTGCCAAAGAGAAAAATGCCTAGAAGAAAGAAAACATTCACATCAAAATTTGCTCTAATCTTGATCGATGACCGAACGATCTCTGATCGGCACAAAATTTTAGTATATTGTTCATGAATCATGCGTCTTGACATCCAACGGTTAGAATATAATATGGAGCTCTGCAACTTAGAATTTTCTGTCGAGCCCTCCTCATATACGAGTTCATATTTTGTCATATATGAGTGATGATTATTAGATTTTTTTGTGCCAAAGAGAAAATTGCCAAAAGAGAGAAAACGTTCACGTCAAAATTTGTTCTAGTCTCGATCAATAACCGAACGATATCTGATCGTGACGAAATTTTAATATTTTATTAATAAATCATGCATCTTCACATCCAACGGTTAGAATTTTATATGGAGCTCTCCAACTTAGTATTTTCTATCTAGCCCTCCTTGTATACGAGTTCGTATTTTGTCATATATTAGTGATGATTATTATATTTTTTTGTGCCAAAGAGAAAACTGTCAGAAGATAGAAAATGTTTACATCAAAATTTGCTCTAGTCTCGATCGATAACTGAGCGATATCTGATCGAGACGAAATTTTAATATGTTGTTCATAAATCATGCATCTTCACATCCAACGGTTAGAATTTTATATGGAGCTCTCCAACTTAGTATTTTCTTTCTAGCACTCCTTGTATACGAGTTCGTATTTTGTCATATATTAGTGATGATTATTAGATTTTTTTTGCAAAATAGAAAATTGCACAGAAGAGAGAAAACGTTCACATGAAAATTCTCTCTAGTCTCGTCGATGACCGACTGATATCTGATTGGGACGAAATTTGAGTATGTTGTTCATGAATCATGCATCTTCACATCCAACGATTAGAATCTGATTTAAAGCTCTTGAACTTAGTATTTTTTTTGTAGCCCTCCTTATATACGAGTTTGTATTATGTCATATATTGGTGATGATTCTTATATTTTTTTATGCCATAGAGAAAACTACCTAGATGAGAGAAAACGTTTATATCAAAATTTGTTCTAGTCTCGATCGATGACCGAACGATCTCTGAACGGGACGAAATTTTAGTACGCTGCTCCTAAGTCTTACATCTTGACATCCAATTGTTGGAATCATATTTGGAGCTCTCTAACTTAGTATTTTTGTGTAGCCCTCCTTATATACGAGTTTGTATTATGTTATATATTGGTGACGATTATCAAATTTTTTTTGTGTCAAAGAGAAAATTGCCCAGAAGGGAGAAAACGTTAATATCAAAATTTGCTTTAGTCTTGATAAATAACCAAACGATTTTTGATCAGGACAAAATTTTGATATGTTGTTCCTGAGTCTTACATCTTGAAATCCATCAGTTAGAATCTAATTTGGACCTCTCTAACCAGGTATTTTCTGTCGAGCCCTCCTTGTATACGAGTTTGCACTAGGTCATATATTGGTGATGATTATTATATTTTTTTGTGCCAAAGAAAAAAGTTCCCAAAAGGAAGAAAACGTTCATTTAAAAATATGCTCTAGTCTCTATCGATGACTAAACGATCTCTGATCGAGACGAAATTTTAGTATGTTTTTCCTAAGACTTGCATCTTGACATCCAAAGGTTAGAATCTGATTTGAAGCTCTTTAACTTAGTATTTTCTGTCTAGCTTTCCTTGTATACAAGCTTGTATTATGTCATATATTGGTGATGACTATTAGATTTTTTTGTGCCAAAGAGAAAATTCCTTAGAAGAGAGAAAATATTCATATCAAAATTTGCTCTAGTCTCGATCGATACCAAACGATCCCTGATTGGGACAAATTTTTGGTATATTGTTCCTAAGCCTTGCAGCTTGACATCTAACGGTTAGAATCTGATTTTGAGCTCTTTAACTTAGTATTTTTTGTCTATCCCTCCTTGTATACGAGTTCATATTTTGTCATATATTGGTGATGATTGTTAGATTCTTTGTTCCAAAGAGAAAATTGCCCAGAAGAGAGAAATCGTTCATATCAAAATTTGCTCTAGTCTCGTTCGATGACCAAACGATCTCTGATCGGGACGAAATTTTAGTATGTTGTTCATAAATCTTGCATCTTGACATCTAATGGTTAGAATCTGATTTGGAGCTCTTTAACTTAGTATTTTTCTATCTAGCCCTCCTTATATACGACTTTGTATTATGTTATATATTGGTGATGATTATTAGATTTTTTTATTCCAAAGAGAAAATTGCACAAAAGGAGAAAACATTCTTATAAAAATTTGCTCTAGCCTCGATCGATGAGCAAACGATCTCTGATCGAGAGGAAATTTTAGTATGTTGTTCCTAAGTGCTGCATCTTGACATCCAAAGGTTAGAATTTGATTTGGAGCTCTCTAAGTTAGTATTTTCTATCTAGCCCTCCTTGTATACGAGTTCGTATTTTTTCATATATTGGTGAAGATCATTAGATTTTTTGGTGCCAAAGTGGAAAGTGCTTAGAAGAGAGAAAACGTTCGTATCAAAATTCGCTCTAGTCTTGATCGAAGACCAAACGATCTCTGACAGTTAGATCTGATTTGGAGCTCTCTAACTTTGTATTTTATTTCTAGCCCTCCTTGTATACGAGTTCATATTTTGTCATATAGGTGATAATTATTAGATTTTTTTGAGCCAAAGAGAAAATTGCCCAGAAGAGAGAAAGCGTTCATATCAAAATTTGCTCTAGTATTGATCGATTACCAAACGATCTCTAATCGAGACTAAATTTTAGTATGTTGTTCATGAATCTTGCGTCTTAGCATCCAACGGTTAGAATTTGATTTGGAGCTCTCTAACTTAGTATTTTCTGTCTAGCCCTCCTTATATATGAGTTTGAATTATGATATATATTGGTGATAATTATTAGATTTTTTTGTGCCAAAGAAAAGATAGCCCAGAAGGGAGAAAACGCTTAAATCAAAATTTACTCTATTCTCGATCGATGACCAACCGATTTTTGATCAGGACGAAATTTTAGTATGCTGTTCCTGAGTTTTAGATCTTGATATCTAACGGTTAGAATCTGATTTAGAGCTCTCTAATCAAGTATTTTTTGTCGACTCCTCCTTCTATATGAGTTTGCATTATGTCATATATTGGTGATGATTATTAGATTTTTTTGTGCCAAAGAGAATAGTTCCCAGAAGAGAGAAAACGTTCATATCAAATTTTGCTCTAGTCCCGATCGATGACCGAACGATCTCTAATCGAGAAGAAATTTTAGTATGTTGATCCTGAGTCTTGTATCTTGGCATCCAACGGTTAGAATCTGACTTGGAGCTCTCTAACAAAATATTTTCTCTCTAGCCCTCCTAGTATACGAGTTTGTGTTATGTCATATATTGGTGATGATTTTTAGATTTTTATTTTCTCTCTAGCCCTCCTAGTATACTAGCATTTTCTGTCTAGACCTCCTTGTATACAAGCTTATATTAGGTAATATATTGGTGATGATTATAAATTTTCTTGTACCAAAGAGAAAATTGCCCAGAATAGAGAAAACGTTAATGTCAAAATTTGCTCTATTCTCGGTCGACAACCAAACGATCTCTGTTCGGGACGAAATTTTAGTATACTGTTCTTGAATCTTACATCTTGACATCTAATGGTTAGAATCTAATTTGGAACTCTCTAACTTAGTATTTTCTGTCTAGCCTTCCTTGCATACAAGTTCGTATTTTGTCATATATTGGTGATTATTATTAGATTTTTTGTGCCGAAAAGAAAATTGCAAAGAAGAGAGAAATCGTTAATATAAAAAATTACTTTACTCTCTATTGATGACCAAATGATCTCTGATCGGGACGAAATTTTAGTATGTTATTCATGAATCTTGCATCCTGACATCCAACGGTTAGAATCTGATTTGGAGCTCTTTAACTTAGTATTTTCTGTCTAGCCATCCTTGTATACGAGTTCGTATTTTGTCATATATTGGTGATGATTATTAGATTTTTTCTGCCAAAGAGAAAAGCTCCTATAAGAGAGAAAACGTTCATGTCAAAATTTGCTATAGTCTTGATCGATGACTAAACGATCTCTGATCGGGACGAAATTTTAGTACGTCGTTCCTAAATCTTGCAACTTGATATCCAACGGTTAGAATCTGATTTAGAGCTCTCTAACTTAGTATTTTCTGTCTAGCCCTCCTTATATACGAGTTCGTATTTTGTCATATATTGGTGATGATTATTTGGTTTTTGTGTGTTATAGAGGAAATGGCCCAAAAAAGAGAAAACGTGCATATCAAAATTTTCTCTAGTCTCGATCGATGACCCAATGATCTCTGATCGGGACTAAATTTTAGTATATTGTTCATGAATCTTGCATCTTGACATCCAATGGTTAGAATTTGATTTGGATCTCTCTAACTTAGTCTTTTCTGTCCAGCTCTCCATTTATACGAGTTTGTATTATGTTATATGTTCGTGAAGATTATTAGATTTTTTTTGTTCTAAAGAGAAAATTGCCTAGAAGAGAGAAAATGTTCATATCAAAACTTGCTTTATTCTTGATCGATGGTCAACCGATCTTTTGATCAAGATGGAATTTTAGTATGGTGTTCCTAAGTCTTGCATCTTGACATCAGACGGTTAAAATCTGATTTGGAGGTCTATAACTAAGTATTTTTTGTGTAGCCCTCCTTATATACGAGTTTGTATTATGTTCCTTAGGCTTGCATCTTGACTTTTAACGGTTAGAATCTGATTTGGAGCTCTTTAACTTAGTATTTTCTGTATAACCATCCTTGTATAGGAGTTTGTATTACGTTATATGTTGGTGATGATTTTTAGATGTTTTTATGCCAAAGAGAAATGTACCAGAAGAGAGAAAATGTTCATATCAAAATTTGCTCTAGCCTTGATCGATGACCAAACGATCTCTGATCGGGACAAAATTTTTGTATGTTTTTCCTTAGGCTTGTATCCTCACTTTCAAAGGGTTAGAATCTGATTTGGAGCTCTTTAACTTAGTGTTTTCTGTCTAACCCTCCTTGTATACGAACTTGTATTATGTCATATATTGGTGATGATTATTAAATTTTTTTTGCCAAAGAGAAAAGTGCCCAGAAGAGAGAAAACGTTCATATCAAAATTTGCTCTAGTCTCGATCAATGACCAAACGATCTCTAATCAGGACAATTTTAGTATCTTGTTCTTAAGTCTTGCATCTTGACATCTAATGGTTAGAATCTTATTTGGAGCTATCTAACTTAGTATTTTTTGCCTAGCCGTCCTTGCATACGAGTTCGTATTTTGTCATATATTAGTAATTATTATTAGTTTTTTTTGTGCCAAAGAGAAAATTGCAAAGAAGAGAGAAAACGTTCATACCAAAATTTACTCTACTCTCAATCGATGACCAAATAATCTCTGATCGGGATAAAATTTTTGTATGTTCTTCATAAATCTTGCATCTTGACATCCAACGTTTAGAATCTGATTTGGAGCTCTCTAACTTAGTATTTTCTGTCTAGCCCTCCTTGTATATGAGTTCGTATTTTGTCATATATTGGTGATGATTATTAGATTCTTTTATGCCAAAGAGAAAATTGCCTAGAAGGGAGAAAACGTTCATATCAAAATTTTCACTAGCCTTGATCGATGACCAAACGATCTCTTATCGGGACGAAATTTTAATCTGTTGTTCATGAATCATGCATCTTGACATCTAATAGTTAGAATATGATTTGGAGCTCTCTAACATAGTATTTTCTGTCTAGCCCTCCTTGTATATGAGTTCGTATTTTGTCTTATATTGGTGACGATTATTAGATTTTTTGTGCCAAAGAAAAAATTGCCTAGAAGAGAGAAAACGTTTATATCAAAATTTGCCCTAGCCTCTATTGATGACAAAATAATTTTTGATCAGGATGAAATTTTAGTATGTTATTCCTGAGTCTTACATCTTGACATCCAATAGTTAGAATCTGAATTGGAGTTCTCTAACTTAATATTTTTTATGTGGCCCTCTTTGTATACGAGTTTGTATTATGTCATATATTGGTAATAATTCTGAGATGTTTTTGTGCCGAAGAGAAAATTGCCCAGAAGTGAGAAAACGTTCATATCAACATTTGCTCTTGTCTCGATCGACGAAAAACAATTTTTGGTCAAGACGAAATTTTAGTATGTTATTCATGAATCTTGCATTTTGACATCCAATAGTTAGAATCTGATTTGGAGCTCTCTAACTTAGTATTTTCTGTCTAGCACTCATTTATATGAGTTTGTGTTATGTTATATATTGGTGATGATTATTAGATTTTTTTGTGCCAAAGAGAAAATTTCCCAAAAGGGAGAAAACCTTCATATCAAAATTTGCTCTAGTCTCGATCGATGAAAAAACGATTTTTGATTAGGACAAAATTTTAGTATGTTGTTCCTGAGTCTTACATCTTGACATCCAATAGCTAGAATCTGAATTGGAGTTCTCTAACTTAGTATTTTCTGTCTAACCCTCCTTGTATATGAGCTTGTATTATGTCATATATTGGTGATGATTATTAGATTTTTTTGTGCCAAAGAGAAAAGTGCCCATAAGAGAGAAAATGTTCATATCAAAATTTATTCTACTCTCTATCAAAGACCAAACGATCTCTGATTAATGACCAAACGATCTCTGATTGAGACGAAATTTTAGTATGTTGTTCCTAATTCTTGCATCTTGACATCCAAAGGTTAGAATATGATTTAAAGCTCTCGAACTTAGTATATTTTGTGTAGCCCTCCTTATATACGAGTTTGTATCAAGTTATATATTGGTCATGATTATTAGATTTTTTTTGTTCCAAAGAGAAAATTGCCCAGAAGGGACAAAACGTTCATATCAAAATTTACTCCAGTCTCGATCGATGTCTAAACGATTTTTGATAAGGACGAATTTTTAGTATTTTGTTCATGATTCTTGGATCCTGACATCCATCGGTTGGAATCTGATTTGGATTTCTCTAACTTAATATTTTTTATGTAGCCCGCTTTGTATACGAGTTTGTCTTATGTCATAATTGGTGATGATTCTTAGATTTTTTTGTGTCAAAGAGAAAAGTGCCTAGATGAGAGAAAACGTTTATATCAGCATTTTCTCTAGTCTCGATCGATGACCAAATGATCTCTGATCGCCACAAAATTTTAGTACGCTATTCCTAAGTCTTACATCTTGACATCCAACAGTTAGAATCTTATTTGAAACTCTCTAATTTAGTATTTTCTATCTAGCCCTCCTTGTATACGAGTTCTTATTTTTTCATATATTAATGATGATTATTAGATTTTTGTTTGCTAAAGAGAAAATTGCCCAAAAGAGAGAAAACATTCATATCAAAATTTGCTGTAGTCTCGATCAATGACCAAACTATTTTTGATCAAGACAAAATTTAAGTATGAGTCTTACAACTTGACATCTAATGGTTAGAATCTGATTTGGAGCTCTCTAACTTAGTATTTTCTGTATAGCCTTCCTTGCATACGAGTTCGTATTTTGTTATATATTTGATGATTATTACATTTTTTGTGCCAAAGAGAAAATTGCCCAGAAGAGAGAAAACGTTTATATCAAATATTACTTTAGTCTCATTCGATGACCTAATATTGGTGATGATTATTAGATTTTATGTGCCAAATAGAAAATTGCCTAGAAGAGAGAAAACGTTCATATCAAAATTTGCACTAGTCTCGATCGATGACCAAACGATCTCTGATCGGGACGAAATTTTAGTATGTTATTCATGAATCATGCATCTTGACATCTAATAGTTAGAATATGATTTGGAGCTCTCTAACTTAGTATTTTTTGTCTAGCCCCCCTTATATATGAGTTTGTATTGTGTTATACATTAGTGATGATTATTAGATTTTTTTTGTGCCAAAGAGAAAATTGCCCATAAGGGAGAAAACGTTCATATCAAAATTTGCTCTAGTTTCGATCAATGACCAAACGATTTTTGATCATGACAAAATTTTGATATGTTTTTCTAGAGTTTTACGTCCTGACATCTATTGGTTAGAATCTGAATCGGGCCTCTCTAACCCAGTATTATGTCATATATTGGTGATGATTATAAAATTTTTTTGTGCCAAAGAGAAAAGTGCCCATAAGAGAGAAAACGTTAATATCAAAATTTGCTCTAGTCTCTATCGATGACAAAATGATCTCTGATCGGGATTAAATTTTACTATGTTGTTCTTGAGTCCTACATCTTGACCTCCAATGGTTAGAATCTAATTTGAAACTCTCTAACTTAGTATTTTCTGTCTAGCCTTCCTTATGTACGAGTTCGTATTTTGTCATATATTGTTGATGATTATTAGATTTTTTTGTGCCAATGAGAAAATTGCCCAGAAGAGAGAAGATGTTCACATCAAATTTTACTCTAGTCTCAATCGATGACCAAACGATCTCTGATCGGGACTAAATTTTTGTATGTTGTTCATGAATCTTGCAGCTTGACATCTAACGGCTAAAATATGATTTGGATCTCTCTAACTTAGTATTATCTGTCTAGCCCTCCTTGTATATGAGTTCGTATTTTGTTATATATTGGTGATGATTATTAAATTTTTTGAGCCAAAGAGAAAATTGCCCAGAAGAGAGAAAACATTCATATCAAAATTTGCTCTAGTCTCGATCGATAACCAAACGATCTCTGATCGGTGCGAATTTTTAGTTTGTTGCTCATGAATCTTGCATCTTGACATCCATCGGTTGGAATTTGATTTGGAGTTCTCTAACTTAATATTTTTTGTCTAGCCCTACTTGTATACGACTTTGTATTATGTCATATATTGGTGATGATTCTTATATTTTTTTGTGCCAAAAAGAAAAGTGGCTGGAAGAAAGAAAACGTTAATATCAAAATTTGCTCTAGTCTCAATCGATGACTAAATGATCTCTGGTCGGGACAAAATTTTAGTACATTGTTCCTAAGTCTTGCATTTCGATATCCAACGGTTAGAATCTGATTTAGAGCTTTGTAATTTAGCATTTTCTATCTAGCCCTTCTTGTATATGAGTTCGTATTTTATCATATATTGGTGATGATTATTAGATTTTTTTGGGCTAAAGGGGAAATTGCCCAGAAGAGAGAAAACGTGCATATCAAAATTTGCTCTAGTCTCAATCGATGACCAAACGATCTCTGATCGGGACTAAATTTTAGTATATTGTTCATGAATCTTGCATCTTGACATCCAACTGTTAAAATCTGATTTGGAGCTCTCTAACTTAGTATTTTCTGTATAGCCCTCCTTATAAACGAGTTTATATTATGTTATATATTGTTGATGATTATTAGATTTTTTTGTGCCAAAGAAAAAATTGCCTAGAAGAGAGAAAATGTTAATATCAAAAATTGTTTTATTCTTGATCCATGACCGAACGATCTCTGATCGAGATGAAATTTTAGTATGTTGTTCCTAAGTCTTGTATCTTTGCATCAAACGGTTAGAATTTGATTTCGAGCTCTCGAACTAAATATTTTTTGTGTAGCCCTCCTTATATACGAGTTTATATTATGTTATATATTGGTGATGATTATTAGATTTTTTTTTTGTCTAAGAGAAAATTGCCCATAAGGGAGAAAACGTTCATATCAAAATTTGCTTTAGTCTCGGTCGAGGAGCAAACGATTTTTGATCAGGACGAAATTTTGATATGTTTTTCCTGAGTCTTACATCTTGGCATCCATCGATTAGAATCTAATTTGGACCTCTCTAACCTAGTGTTTTCTATCGATGACTTCTTGTATACGAGTTTGCATTATGTCATATATTGGTGACAATTAATAGATTTTTTGTGCCAAAGAGAAAATTTCCCGGAAGAGAGAAAACTTTCGTATCAAAATTTGCTCTAGTATCTATCGATGACCAAATGATCTCTGATCGAGACAAATTTTAGTATGTTGTTCCTTAGGCTTGCATCTTGACTTTTAACGGTTAGAATCTGATTTGGAGCTCTTTAACTTGGTATTTTCTGTCTAACCCTCCTTGTATACGAGTTTTTATTATGTCATATATTGGTGATGATTCTTAGATTTTTTTGTGCCAAAGAGAAAATTTCCCGGAAGAGAGAAAACGTTATATCAAAATTTGCTCTAGTCTCGATCGAGGACCAAACGATCTCTAATCATGAAAAAATTTTAGTATGTTGTTCCTTAGGCTTGCATCTTGACTTTTAACTGTTAGAATCTGATTTGAAGCTCTTTAACTTAGTATTTTTTGTATAACCCTCCTTGCATACGAGTTTGTATTATGTTATATATTGGTGATGATTTTTAGATTTTTTTGTGCCAAAGAAAAATGTGCCAGAAGAGAGAAAACGTTCATATAAAAATTTGCTTTAGCCTTGATCGATGTCCAAACGATCTCTGATCGGGAAAAAATTTTAGTATGTTGTTCCTTAGGCTTGCGTCTTGACTTTTAACGTTTAGAATTTGATTCGGAGCTCTTTAACTTAGTATTTTTTGTCTAACCCTCCTTGTATACGAACTTGTATTATGTCATATATTGGTGATGATTATTAAATTTTTTTGTGCGAAAGAGAAAAGTTCCTAGAAGAGAGAAAATGTTCATATCAAAATTTGCTCTAGTCTCGATCAATGACCAAATGATCTCTGATCGCGATGAAATTTTAGTATGTTGTTCTTGAGTCTTGCATCTTGACATTTAATGGTTAGAATCTTATTTGGAGCTATCTAACTTAGTATTTTTTGTCTAGCCCTCCGTGTATACAAGTTTGTGTAATGTCATATCAAAATTTGCTCTAGTCTCGATCGATGATCAAACGATCTCTAATCAGAATGAATTTTTAGTATGTAGTTCCTGAGTCTTGCATCTTATTATCCAACGGTTAGAATATGATTTAGAGCTCTTTAACTTAGTATTTTTCTGTCTAGCCCTCCTCGTATACGAGTTTGTATTATGTCTTATATTGGTGATGATTATTTGATTTTTTTGTGCCAAAGAGAAAATTGCCCAAAAGAGAGATAACGTTTAAATCAAAATTTTCTCTAGCCTCGATTGATGACCAAACGATCTCGATTGGGATCAAATTTTAGTATGTTGTTCCTGAGTCCTACATCTTGACATCCAACGGTTAGAATCTGATTTTGAGCCCTCCAACTTAATATTTTCTGTCAAGTCCTATTTGTATACGAGTTTGTTCCAAAGAGAAAGGTACCCAGAAGACAGAAAACGTTAATATCAAAATTTGCTCCAGTCTCGATCGATTTACAAATGACCTCTGATTGCAATGAAATATTAGTATGTTGTTCTTAAATCTTGCTTTTTGACATCCGACGGCTAGAATCTGATTTGGAGCTCTCTAGCATAGTATTTTCCGTCTAGCCCTCCTTGTATAGGAGTTTGTATTATGTCATATATATTGGTGATGACAATTAGATTTTTTTGTGCGAAAAAGAAAATTGCCAAGAAGAGAGAAAACGTTCATATAAAAATTTGCTTTAGTCTTGATCGATAATTGAACGATCTCTAATTGGGACGAAATTTTAGTATGTTGTTCCTGAGTCTTGCATCTTCACATCCAACGGTTTGAATCTGATTTGGAGCTATCCAACTTAGTATTTTTTGTCTAGCCCTCCTTGTGTACGAGTTTGTGTTATGTCATATCAAAATTTGCTCTAGTCTAGATCGATAACCAAACGATCTCTAATCATGACGAAATTTTAGTATGTTGTTCCTGAGTCTTGCATCTTGACATCCAAAGGTTAGAATCTGATTTGGAGCTCTCTAACTTAGTATTTTTTGTCTAGCCCTATTTGTATACGAGTTTGTATTATGTCATATATTGGTGATGATTATTAGATTTTTGTGTCAAAGAGAAATTTTCCCAAAAGAGAGAGAACGTTCATATCAAAATTTGCTTAAGCCTCGATCAATTACCAAACGATCTCTGATTGAGATGAAATATTAGTATGTTGTTCTTGGGTTTTACCTCTTGACATCCGACGTTTAGAATCTAATTTGGAGATCTCTGGCGTAGTATTTTCTTTCTAGCCTCCTTGTACACGAGTTTGTATTATGTCATATATTGGTGATAATTATTAGATTTTTTTGTGTTAGAGAGAAAAGTGCCCAGAAGACAGAAAATGCTCATATCAAAATTTGCTCTAGTCTTGATCGATGGCTAAACGATCTCTAATCGGGAAGAAATTTTGGTATGCTGTTCCTGAGTTTTGCATCTTAACATCCAACGGCTAGAATCTGATTTGGAGCTTTTTAATTTAGTATTTTTTGCCTAATCCTTCTTGTATACGAGTTTGTATTATGTCATATATTAGTGATTGCTATTAGATTTTTTTGGGTCAAAGAGAACGGTGCCAAGAAGAGAGAAAACGTTCACATCAAAATTTACTCAAGTCTCGATCGAATAGTAAACGACCTCTGATCGGGACAAAGTTTTAGTATGATTTTCCTAAGTCTTGCCTCTTGACATCCAACACTTAGAATCTCATTTGGAGCTCTCTAACATAATATTTTCTGTCTATGCTTCCTTGTAAACATTCATATCAAAATTTGCTCTTGTCTCGATCGATGACAAAATGATCTCTAATCCGGAAGAAATTTTAGTATGTTGTTCCTGATAATTGCATCTTGACATCCAACCGTAAGAATCTGATTTGGAGCTCTCTAACATAGTATTTTCTGTCTAGCCCTTTTTGTAAACGAGTTTGTATTATATCATATGTTGGTGATAATTTTTAGATTTTTTTGTGTCAAAGAGAAATTTGCAAGAAGAGAGAAAATGTTTATATCAAAATTTACTCTAGCCTCGATCGATGACCAAACGATCTCTAATCGGGATGAAATTTTAGTATGTTCCTGATCTTGCATCTTGATATCCAACGGTTAGAATCTAATTTAGAGCTCTCTAACTTAGTATTTTCTGTCTAGCCCTCCTCGTATACAAGTTTGTATTACGTCTTATATTGGTGTTAATTATTTGATTTTTTTGTGCCAAAGAGAAAATTGCCCAGAACAGAGATAACGTTCAAATCAAATTTTGCTCTAGTCTCGATTGATTACCAAACGATCTCTGATCGAGACAAAATTTAAGTATGTTTTTCCTAATTTGGAGCCTTCAAACTTAGTATTTTCTGTCTAGCTCTATTTGCATACGAGTTTTTATTATGTCATATATTGGTGATGATTATTAGAATTTTTTTGTGCCAAAGATAAAGGTGCTCAGAAGACAGAAAATGATAATATTAAATATTAGTATGTTGTTCTTAAGTCTTGCCTCTTGACATCCGACGGTTAGAATCTGATTTGGAGCTCTCTAGAACAGTATTTTCTGTCTAGCCCTCCTTGTATACGAGTTTGTATTATGTCATATATATTAGTGATGATTATTAGATTTTTTTGTGCGAAAAAGAAAATTGCCTAGAAGGGAGAAAACGTTCATATAAAAATTTGCTTTAGTCTTGATCGATGACCAAACGATCTCTAATCGGGACAAAATTTTAGTATGCTGTTCCTGAGTCTTGCATCTTGACATCCAATGGATTGAATCTGATTTGGAGCTATCTAACTTAGTATTTTCTATCTAGCCCACCTTGTATACAAGTTTGTGTTATGTCATATCAAAATTTGCTCTACTGTAGATCGATGACCAAACGATCTCTGATCAGGACGAAATTTTAGTATGTTGTTCTTGAGTCTTGCATCTTGACATCCAAAGGTTAGAATTAGATTTGGAGCTCTTTAACTTAGTATTTTCTGTCTAGCCCTCCTTGTATACGAGTTTGTATTATGTCATATATTGGTG
>JAOTAX010128293.1:0-19274 GCA_025629825.1 Erythroxylum guanchezii | reverse complement strand
AAAAATCTACTCTTTATATTTTCTATTTAGAAGTTATATTTTTATGTACTATACAACCCGATGGATATCCAAAAACCTGAACAACCCAATGGATTTGGATATGGATAGTAAATCGTAAAAACCAATAGATATGAATATGGATATGGGTTGAGTCATAAAAAATAGATATGGATATGAATAGAGTAAAATTCGAACCAAACTCTACCCATTGCCATCCCTAATTAGGAACCACCCACACATGCATCGTCCCAGTCCCCGGAGAGCAAATTACCAAGCATCAATGCAACAGTTCACCAACGTTCCCAGTGTCAACAACACAATCGCCAGCAGCCACAAGAGTCCGTCAGCATCGCACCAACGTGTCCTAGCATTGCATGCGACCTAACCTCCAGACACAGCTCAACAGATCATCGTCTAGCTTGCAGTCCATTATTTCACACTGGTCTTCCTCCTTAGTTGTACCAGTAGGAAGCATGTTCGGATAGTCAAAGGAAGAGATTTATTGAGAAACAAAATAGACAATTCTATTATGTATCACACAACATCCCCATATCCACCTACAGTATAATGCAATTCATTCTCGATGCTTACAACTAAGGGAAGTATTCTAATCTTTCATTGATCTTATATAATTAATTTTGTTGAACGTGAGCATCATTTACATACATTGGAGACAATGTATGATTTAAGTATAGGGGAGAGTTATGATCAAATAAGTATTTATCTTTCATTTTTTAAAAAAAACTATTTGTGCTTGGACTCATTAATATTATGATTCATATATTAGTTATTTCTTGTGACAACCTAACTTTTTTTAAATTGTTTAGAAATAATCCCGAAGGATATATTTCTTGTTTGAGTTTTAGTACATGAGTGAGATTACCATGATTAGTGTTGTTAAATAAAAATGTGCAAGACTTAGATATATTTTGACACTCATGTGAGCTGTTGAGTCTAAAAGCAATTTATCACAATTTTGCTTATAGATTTTTCTTTGTAATGTGTGTTATCAAACATGACTTGTTTATCCTAGAACTAGCTTTTGAATACATTTGAAACCACAGTTTTGGTGAATTTATACGTGGCAATGATAGGGGCATTTAGGTATAACAATTTTTGACAGAAAAAATGAGTTGAATTTTTACCCCTAAAGAATCAATTTGGGTCTTGACCTTTCTTTTCTTGCATATTAACCTTGTTACAACCCACTTTTACCCTTCTTTCTATTAATGTTCTTAATAATTTTGAGACCGTAAATTAAAGGAATTATATAAAGCTTATTTATATTAGATTTTGGCTATTTTTCGTGAAAAGTAACTCAATTAATTCAAGTTGCACCATTTTGAATTTTAAGTTTCTATAGAATGGGGGAAGTATAGTTAAAAAAAGAAGAAAAATATAAATCTCCTCTTTGATGTTCTTGATCCAAAAATAATAAAAATATAAAAATGAAAAAATGAAAAAAATGATGAAGTGATTGAAAGGATGTTATTTGAATCAAGTAAATTTTGGACTAAATTGACTTAAAACTTGTGTAGATAAGTTCAATTTTTTAACCTAAAAACTTCTTTTTTTTATAATACCTTTACCTAATCCTTGTTATAACCTTATCAAATCCTTTGATTTTTGCATTAATTTCTTTTTGTTAGTGCCATAGATATAATTCATAAGCAAGCTTACGGAAACAACTATGTAAGCTTTGATCTAAAAGCTAAATGAACCATAAACACTTTGAGTATATAAAGTGAAATCCATGAGAGGGTGCCACCTCTTGCTTCATTTAATTTGATGGAATTAATGAGATGTTATGTTTTTATTCTAAAAATTTATCCTAAGAGTGCTAGTTATCTTAATTGCCATTTTATCTTAAACCTTTAATGTATATTAGCTTTTAGGATATTTTTAGATAACATGAAAGAAGATGGGATATTGTTATAAGGATGATTAATGTATTGAATTAATGTACGCTTGAGGAAAAACATGAGTCGGGCGTAGACGAATTTTGTAAGATATGATTTGGTTATATTAATTAGACTTATCTTTTTTTAATTAAATTTGGTGCTTAATTGGTAAAATTAATATTTGTTTTACTTTACAAGGTGATAAAAAGAGATTATAACAAATTGGAGCATTATTTGTTAAATCCATGAATTTTGAAAAAAGACGACGGATTGTCATAGTGAATAAGGTGAGATTACGCCTAAAGTCATATTCACTCCAAAAAGTCTAATTCAAATAGGAGACTTATTCCTAACCGTATTATATACAGATTTTGATTTGTTTAAAAAATTATCTTTGGAATATTGAAAGAATTTAGTTTTTGGGTAGGAAAAGAAGAAGAGAATGATACATACACTCTTTATATAATTCCATTTTGTCTTTCTTTTATTTTTTCTTCTTATTTCTTCTAATTTAAGGTGGAACTAAAATCATGAGTGGCAAAATCTGAATTTTGTAATTAAAGAGGAATCAAAACTTTAGTTATAACCACGTAAAATTTTGTTTTAAACCTAATTTTTTAATTAAATTATTTTTTATTTTGTATTCTTTTATTTCATGAGTAATCAATATTGATTGATCTAATAAATTAATTTGATATTGATTACTCTGTAGCTATCAATGAATTTAGTGATTCGTAATTGTTATAAGTGATTGTTATAAGTAGCAAATATATTCCATATGAATTTACATATTTAACACAATGAAAAACAAGAAGACTAAATTGAATAGTTGTAGCTATCTTAATTATTTGATTTAAGGTTCAATCATTTTCATTAAACTTATGATTATCAATTAATTGATGTAAAATGCTATCATACCTAATCAATTTAGGGTAAGTTTTGGTTTAAGTGTTAGTTTGACCTAATTAATTTAAGAAATATTGAGAATTATTATGACTATCCTAATAGGTTTCAAACTAATTGCTTTAATCTTAAAAATTATTTTTTATACTAATGATTAAAGTTAAAATTGGATAAGATTTTTCCTTTGAATCGAAGTTAAGTAGCATTGAATTTTGCACTTTAATACTTACTTTATTTTGATTCCTTGTTAAATTTACTTTATTATTTAATTAATTATAAACTCTCCATTTTATTTTTTCAACTAAAATTAAGAAATTGAGATTCGACCTAATTTCACGACTACTACAAGAGTTCAGCGAATCATCATTAATTTTAAGGGCCTCAATTTCAACCTTACCCAATAATGGGTCCCATTTCTAGCATTTTGTTTGTCTTTATCCAGTTAGGCTAGCTAGCTTATGTCAAAGTTGCAAATTAAAACTTTTGTTGTTCATCCATCCTTAGGACTATTATGGCCCTTGGGTTTTTAAACGCCTTTTGGGTTTTATTTGTTCTTTCCAAAAATTTAGACCACAAAGAATTTCTCGCAATGTCGTGAGTTTTGAACTTTACTAATTTGTATGTACTATATCAACCCAAAAATAGGATCTATGAATTATTGTACTAGGTTAAAATATTAGTGACTATTAATCAGTATGATAAATTTCAATTATTTATCAAGTCAAAACTAATAAATAAATAAATTTAGCTATTAAATTAAAAAAATATCTAACCCTATCTTATCCCAAATCCCATGTCTCTATCAATTTCACCAACACGCTTTGTTGTCTCAGTCACTTCCACACACAACTTTGCATTTTACAAAGAAACTCAAATTTGTTGTTGCCTCTACAATTTGTGCTGCTCTAGTGTTGTCATCTTCTTTGTCGCCTTCGTCTTCTACCTTACCTTAATCTTCTTTTTCATTGTCGCTTCTCTACCACCTTCACTTTCTTTGTCATATTCTCCATCTTAATTGTTGTAAATTTATGAATGAAATATTTTTAAAGCTTCTATTTGATACAAAGAGGAATTTTAAGTGAGATATAATGGTGTTTTGTTCCTAAATTTTTAATTAGAATTCTAGAATAGCCATGACTCAATTTGACCCATGAGGAGGTAGATTCATACTATTAAAAAATCTTCTTTCCTTGTAAATTCAACCTAAAAGTTTGGTTTCTATTGGTCAAGAAACCCATAAGTTTGGTTTGTTAGTAACAAATAGACAAACTATGCTTACTATTAATTACTATGCTAGGTAGATTAAATTGATCAATGCAAAATGACATGTTTGTTTATGCCATTTTAGTTATTTTAACATCAAATATAGTAAAGTAGTTATTTATGTATATAAAAAAAATAAAATGGAGGAATAATACTGGAATTATCAACGACCTAAAATAGGCAAATTGAGAGTTTCAACACTAAAAAAAAGAACATAGTGATTTTTTTTCCTAAAATAGAGTTAATTAATAGGAAACAAAGCTAATGAAAAGTTATATAATCAAATTAGAGAACAAAAAATTATTTGTTCCTTAAAATATTCACATCGAGATAAATTTACTCTAATTACATATATGTTGGGACAAGGTAAACAATTATGATAGAGGACTGAAAATGTATTTGTATTTGTTTAGAAAAGTAACCAATATTTAAAAGGGATCATTAAAGTCATTATCTCAATTTGTTTAATATTTTATCAATAGCTTAATCAATATGCCTTGAGTAAGTTTACTTTCATTTGCATAAATTTTGTCAGTATCTTAATCAATATGCTTTGAGTAAGTTTACTTTCATCTGTAGAAACTTTATTTTGATATGAAGTTATTGTTTTAATTTTTATATCTTCTTGTATTTATTTTTACAAATAAATAGAGGTAAGTTTAAGTACTCTTAACAATTCAATCTCTTCAAGTAGATTTAATGATCTAGCTAGGGTTTATACCAGATTGATTCCTAGTATGAAGTACCATATATATGTTTGTATTGTGACAAACACTTGAAAGGTACGAGAATGACCATGTTAAAGAAACATTTACCTAGAATTAAAGACAAAGTGAAACCTTGAAGAAACGTTAGCCATGATATAAAATGATAGATCAAAATTTTGGATGAAGAGTATTAGAAAAAGAAAGAAATAAGGTAAACATTGAACTATAAAATTAGAAGTGGAAGTTCATTTTGCATCGTGAGGATGATATTGACAATACTAAATCTAATATTGCTATCCAAGAAGAAGGAATTGTTGCAACTAATATGGGGAAAAGAAGAAGACATGTTCCTAACTTTTTGTTTCACAAATAAGTCTTAGAGCTCAACCTTTAACTCATAGTATAATATATTCCAAAGAAATAGTTCATAATGCAAAAATGACAATGGCTAGATCATGGTATGTTGTAGGTATATCATCAAATGTTGAATATAAGGTGGATATTATTGCCTCTATTGGTCTAAGGTGTAAAGCTTCTTCAATCAATAAATATAGAGGAAATCTTCTAAGCAACTCTATTAGTGAAATAAAAAAGTTATTCGAGTGAAAGAAGAAATATTTAAGCAACTTATGAGTGTTCAATCATATGTGATGGTTGGATGAATAGAAGACATGAGTCCACTATAAATTTTTCAGTTTATTATGTTAAAGGGATTATGTCTTTGAAGTCAATTACGACATTAGGCCTTATAAGAAATGTTGATACTTTATTATAAATATTTGATGAAGTAGTTAGTAAAATTGGGTCTAAAAATATTCTACGTTCATCACTAACACTGGTACTACTTATAAAGTAGTTGGAAAGACGCTACTAAATAATTATTATTCCTTTTATTGGGCTCTTTGTGATGCATATTATATTGATATAATGTTAAAAAATATATAAGATGATAGATATTTATTTCATTGATAAATTCTTATTCATGGCTGCTCAAGTCACTTTTACTATGTCAATACTTAGTTATCTAAAATTCCATTAGATTAATCATTGATCCTTTTGCGAAGGGTGATCAAGGAACTGAATAGGACCATCAAAGTCTTCCTACGGTCGGGTTCTCTAAACAATGCTAAGAAAGCAAAAGTGAAATGGGAGGATGTAACTATGCCAAAGAAGAATGGTAGCGTAGGCATACCATCAACCACGTTATTGCAGAAGGTTTTTCTATGCCAGAAGGTTTGGAGACTACTCACGGATAAAACTACCTTGTGGATTAAATGGATCTATGAAATATACCTCTCAACTCAGAATTTTTGGCAATTTACCATCAATAGAGGTTGTTCATCGGTCTTTTCACACACGTTGAAAATCCAAGACATTATTTACCACTTTATTTTATATCGACTTGGGAATGGTAATGATATTTAGGTCTGGTGTAGCACTCTAATACAACAAATTGAACTTGTGCGCTTATGGCGTCGACTTCCGTTAAACGCCAAGGTCTCTTTCTTCATTTCTAATCGGCAGTAGTCAGGAAAATTTAAACATTTTAACACCATCTCCCAATATCTGCCAAGAATTCCTCCCACCACTGCCTGGACCTGATAGTCTGGTAGCCCCACTCCAGCGGTATCTTCACAAATAAATCGTGTTACTCTAGCTTCCAAGTGGTAACTCCTTTGTTCTCTTGGTATAAAATGCTATGGAAGAGAAGTATCATCTGCAAAGCTTCAACGTTTGCATGGTTGGCTATCAAAAATGGCTTAAGCATTAAAGATCGTTAGCATGGGAGCTTTTACCCTATTTGTGCGTTATGTCGAATGGTACCTGAAAATAGGAACCATTTATTTTTTACTTGTTTGTTTTCCAAAACTATCTAGAGTCAGCTGCTTCACATACTCGATGCTCCCCACTGTCTCTATGTTTGGGACGATGCACTTGCATGGATAACCCAAGTATGAGTATGAATCCTCTGTCCAGTATTACTTTGTCCTATTCTGTCTATTTGAATCTTAGCCATTTATTTATGCGGGACCCACATAAATAGATACGAGACTCACATAAATAAATGGCTGAGATTTAATTTACAAGATAGGACAGAGTAATATTAGATAGAGGATCTTAACTCCCCAAGTATCCACTATCTAAGAGGATGATGGGATCATCTTTGGCACTTTTTTTTTTTTACTTATTTAGTATACAGAATATAGATGGAAAGAAATAGAAGGATCTATAGACGAGAGAAAACTTGGCCGTTTCAGCTAGCGGCTATCATAGTCAATGAGATTAGAGCTCTGGTTATTTCCAAAGAAGTCACACCAAAACTCTCCTCCCATATGCAGTCACAGTTAAGGCTTTAAATCTCTTTAATTTCAGACAATTAGTTGGGTAGAAATGTAGCTACTGCAGTGGTAAACAATGGATTCTAGTAGGGAACCTTCTTTTGAAGTTGTAAATAGTTTTACTATAGTTAATGAATTTTTTAATTTCAAAAAAGTAGAAAAAAGATTAAGTTCATTTATAATTATGCCTAAGTTGTGAATTTGATGAAAAATATTACATAAATGTAGAAATTTTGTCTTCCTATCATTACAAGATTTGTAATTAATTTCTTATTACTTCAATGTTCTATTCTAACAAAGAAGAAGCTCAAAAAAATGTTCACAAATTATAAGTGAGTTGTTTACAAATGATATGTATTCACTTGTGTTACTTATTTAAAATTAATCATCACTTTATTTTGTTTATAAGATTACTTTTATTATCTTATAGTTTCATTGTAGGATCAATTCCAAAGGAGTGTTTTGTAATTGTAAAGGTTTATGATTTGGATTCTTAATTAATGTGTGAGTGCAACTGAGTCTGAAAAGAATTGAAGCTTATTTGAGTGCATCCAGTGAAATAGATTAGAACTCAAGAGGCTGAATAATCTGATTTTTTCTATACAACTTAAAGCTTCAAAAAGGTATTTATTATCACAACTCTTTTGAAAATAATTTCTTATAATTTTATAATATAATTTTATTTTCTTATTAGGACTCTTAATAGAATACGCAGTACTTCTACTAATCTAATTTTTTTTATCATATAAATCTCTTAACGGATTAGGCTTTAGAAAAGTCAAATTTCATACATGAGAGTAAATTGGAAGATAATCTTAGATGGAAAAATATTGACATGTCATTTAGTGCATTGAGCTAAAATGATAGTGATGATAAAATTCTCCTTAATGAGTAGGACTTTGTATCAAATGAACGTTAGGGCCAATATGATTTAAGTGGATTTGTTATGGAATGGAATTTTAAGTTTTTTCTTAATTTTTCTTTAGACTTTTGCTTTCAGTTTTTATTTAATGCATATGATAAATCCTAACTAGGCAAATATAAATATGAAACATATAATTGTAAGTGTTTTTGTTTCAAATTTCACTTTCACTTTGTTGTACATATGGTCGATTCTTTTATTATGTGATTTTTGTTTTAATTAACTATAACACTTTAAGTACTTTATTTTATTTTTAATTTTGTAATTGTATAAAAATTTAATAAGTTTTTATATTAATTATGGTTATTATTAGATATTAATATGAATGAAATTATTTATATGAGTAATAAATGAAAGTTTTTAATTATTAGTATTAAATTTATGTTATTATAAGTTTTAGGATAGGGGTTGAAATAAAATATATATTATAAGGTAAATTATAAAAAAAATAAACTTTACTTAATATTTGCAGTACTAGTCAAACTATTATACATAGTAATAAAATTCTCCAAGTTTCAATTTTTTTTTTCTAAAAGTAGATCATCATTAAAGCCTAGTTAGTAGTGTTGACATGGAAAATTTATTTGACACATGGTTGAGACATGGCTTATTAGTGCCATGTCAAAAGTGCCATATTATATTTAATCATAAAAAAGAAAAGGTTGTATTGTAAAAACTTCTAATTTTATTTAATTTTGTAATATTAGTTTGAATTTTTAAAAGTGATGGTAAAATATTCAAAATATTATTTTTTTTGCAAATATACCCAACTATTAACTCCATAATCAACGATAGTGATGTGAAAAAATACATCAACAAACTCATTACACATATGATATATTGACGTCACATCATCTTAAATGTTAAAAACTAAAAAAAATGAAAAATCAAGAAAAATGTGGGCATATATATTAGAACATGAGAGAACAAAGAATGCTTGAAAAAACTTTGAAAAGAAGTAGAAGATAATAAACTTCCCCATAATCCTAAACCAAGAACATAGAAAAAGAAAAATATGCAGAAATACCTACAAAAGGAAATGATTAAATTTAATTTCCAAGAATAGTATGGTACACATATACCTCTCTAAGTCCAACCCCCTAGCCTAGAGTACATCAGCATAACACAATTCACAGTTTATTTGCTCTCGTTTGCCCTTTTTCTAGACTCTCCCTCTATTCCTCATTAGTTTATAAGAATCCTTTATTATATTTTGAATGTTTGTGGTTTAGATTTGACAACTATTTTGTTTTCTCCATTTCTTCTATTTAGATATCTTTTCTTTTATTTGGATTTTTATATTGTTTTGATTTTTTCCTTTACATATTTGTAATATGTCAGGTTAGTAACTATATGTACTTTGAATGTGTATTTTGAACCCTTGCATTCCTCAACATATCTTATATGTGGGTTTCCTTTAATATAATAAACTTTATGCTATGGAAAAGATATGTCTTATTTTCTTATTATACTTTCTTTTGATTTCCTTTTTGTGGTTATTTCTGCATCTTAGTCTTTTATGTTCTTAGTAAAGGACCAAGGGGAAGTTTATTGTCTTCTGCTTCGTTTCAAAGTTTTTTCAAGCAACCTTCGTTCTTATGTTTTTATGTTTGTTCATTCCTTTTTCTTAATTTTTAATTTTGCTTTGTTTTTGCTAGGCATGGTAATAGATTGGGCTGGGTCAAGGATGTCGCCAACTCAAATTGGCTTAACTTTGAAAATATGTGGCCTAAGCTTAGCTTGAGCTCATCCTGAATCCCGGATGGGTTCACATCACACGACCTAAGCTTAGGCTCAAGCCAAGCAATCCACCTAAAACGATGTTCTACGTAAAATTTTCAAATCGACAATTTTTTAATCTTAATTTTTTTCATAGAATGATCAATCCATTCAACCTTTTTAGGTCACGTTGAATTTTAGACTAGATACTCACAGTCAAACCTAACATAAAGTTCAATCAAATCAAACCCACCAACTGACTTTAAGCCGAGTTTGAGCCTTATTGCATCCCTAGTTTTGTGTCTTTTTAATTTTTAATATGATGTGATGTTAACAGGCCATATGAAAACCATGTATCTAATGGATTTATTGACTTGGCATGCCACGACATAACCAATAAATGTAGAATTAACGATGAACTATTTTTTAAAAAAATTGAAAGTTTAAATATTTTATTTTACTTATAAAATTTTAAATATTTGAAAAATTAAGTAAAATCATAATTTTGTAATTTAGCCTTAAAAATCCAAAAAATAAAACCATAAAATCCCTTTTATGAATTATTTTCTATCCTTAAAATCATGATCTTAAGAAACCAAAAATATGAAACCCTAAAATCCCTTTTATGAGTTATCTTCTATCCCTAAAATAATGAGTAGTCACTCAAATCCACCACCCACAGAAACTGTGAAACCCTAAATTCCCTTTTTTAAGTCTTTCTCCCCCACTCAAAGCTACCACCCACTAGCATGAGCAGTTTTGAATGCCTAACTTCTCCGACCAAATCATCTAGCATCTAGCTCTCCTATTATGGCCACCAGTGTCTCCCAAGTATCCTAACTCGACTCCTCGAAATTAGTAACTCAATCTAATAGTTGATAACCTTATTATATTATTAAGAAGCATAATGTTGAATTTAAATGTTTCCTTTGGTGAGATTAAGTTTTAGGCCCTTTTAACTTTCTATGAGGTATAATTATGAGGTTGTACATACTTAATTTGACGTATCATAAAATAATAATTGGGTACGAAACCTAGGTTTCTATGTGCCAACACTAAAATTAAATAGGGCAAATGAAAAATTATTGTGAGAGACATTAAAGAACGTGAAGCACAATATCATCCTTTACAAGAGTAGCTATATAGAATAGTTCATATCAACTTAATTTATTATTTTGTAAAACCCTGAACCTTTTCTTTCATTGAATATAAATTTTTATTTTTGGTGACTAGTAAATTTGGGTTAGTAGTGATTTTTAGGGAAATTAACCCCAAAATATTGAAATTATCATGAATAGGTATTAGAGTCTAATGATCCTAAAATGGATCGAAAGTAAGTCTGATCAGATGGATTTCAAGAGTTCCAAAAGTTTAGGGCTAAAATGCCCTTTTTGAAAAGTAATGGGTATTAATGATTTCAAACCCATTCAAAAAAATTTTAAAGCATCCTATCAATAAATATTGACCCTAATTATAGTATTTCATGGTCAATTTGATAATAAGAAGATTATGAAATATTTTCAATTTTAATTCAGTTAGTTTATGAATTAAACTCATTAAGGGCAATTTTGTCTTTTTACATAATATTAGTGGATTAATGAGTCATTAGAGATGGCCAATGAGAAAATGACATGTTTGTGATGAGTCATTAGAGATAACCAATGAGAAAGTGACATGTGTAAAGCATTAAAGGAGTATAAAAAGCAAAACTTAAGACAAATTGCTTCATTCTTTTAATATAATGGTGAGACCAAAAAACAAAAGAAGAAAAGAACAGAACCAAGGGAGAACATCGGCCAAGGAAAGAGGGTTTTGAGTTAGATTTGGAGAGATCTTGATCAAGAATAGATGCTCGTCGAATTCGCAAAAGATTGAAGGAAAAAGGGGTAAGTTTTCTCAGCTTAAATTTCTATTTGTTTTTTGGGTTTTTGAGTGGGATAGATGTGTTTGAAATCAATGATAGTTTTTGACTTGTTATGGAGTAGATAATGAGATTAGAAGCATTTAAAGGTTGAAATTAAGAAAGTAAATCAGGATGTAAGTCGCCATGGCTAGGGTTCTTTAATGTGAAATGATCCAAATTTTTTTTTGATATTTTATGATATTCACAGCATGGTTTTGATGCTAATGAAGTAAAAAAAATGAAAAAGAATTGATTTGGAATTAGATTGGGAAATTTTAATGTAAAATAAATTAAGTTTAGCCTTAAGGGCATTTTTGGTGTAAAAGTATGATTATGATGTAATGACCATGTGAATGTGATTAAGGATGGTCATTAAGTATATTTATGACATTGGAATTATTAAATGAAGTGTTATGTTATTATTTGGAAAACAAAATTAGTACATGGAGTGTATGTGACAAGAGTGAAGTTGAAATGGTTTATGATGTGTTTGGATGATGTTTGACATGGATCTTAGGTGAATTATGTTGAAAAATTGGAAAGAAAATGAAATGATTATATATATATATATATATATATATATATATATATGGTGAGGACAATTCGGCCTTAAGAGGAAATATAGTTATTGATGTCAGTTGCTGAAGTTTAATTATGGTTATGGTGAATTAATTGGGTGAGATAGTATTTTGAAGAAATTGATAAGATAGAATAGGTAAAAGATGGTATTTAGATGATTTCAAAGTTAGATTTTGAAACAGAGAACAATAGGTTAGCTTGTGGAAGTAAGTAGAAATACGATTAGTGTATGTGTTACGTGATTAAATATTAATATCGAACTTGGTTAAACCTAATATATAGTTTAATGCCTTATTTTCGAATTTGAAAATAAATTCCTAAGCGAAATGCAATTTGTATAGGTAAAGGAGAGGCACAGAATGCGTGAGTGTGCTTGGCGATAAGTTTGCAAAACAGTGAGTGTATTTTAATTATTTTATATGAATAAATTATTTCCAAAAGAATTGATGACATGTGATTTTAAATTGTATGATTATGAATTTTATGTGAATGATACATTACAAATGAATATTTCTGGTATAAGTTTATGTTTTAGCAATATATGAATTGAAGTTTGAAAGTCGAATTTCATACGATTTGAAGTTACATTGAAATTATGTTATTGGTTGATAAAAAGGAAATGAGTTTTAGCCTATGGTACACCATTAGGTTTTATGCTTGTTATTATACTAATGTATAGCAGTTAACTTAGTGCAGGTAAGCGATGTAGAACTAACTCCATAAATAGTAGTTAACCAGTTGCAGGTAAGCGATATAAAACTAGATCCTTAACTACCGAGGTATAGCGGTTAACCTAGTTTGGGTAAGCAATGTAGAACCAGCTCCATAACTAATGGTTATTCAGTTGCGGGCAAGCGATGCAGAACCAGCTCCGTGATTTTATGCCTAAAGGTACCATATGGCAAAGAAGTTTGTGGGCTATGTTATGTAAAAAAGTTCATGACAATAATGATGCCGCCACAATTTACTTTTAAAGGAACTTGAGAAATTTGATTTCAGAAAGCATAAATGTTTTATATTGGTATTGTATCATAAGAAATGGAACGAATTTGTTTCTGAGAGGTTTAAATTGTTAAATATGGTTTGTACAAAAGATTTAACACTCACTGAGCTCGTTTAGCTCACGCTCTACTTTTTGTTTTCAAAATAAAACCTCCCAGGTTTACACTTAGGGGCTTCAATAGTAGAGACTCCACCTCACGAGTAGTCAACTTCATCACGTGCTACTATGTAGGCCTTTTTTGCCTTCTAAATATTTTTAGGAACTATTGCATATCTTTGAATATGTTTTGGAATGTACATTTATGTAAAAAATGCATGTATATGAATGATTTTAAATTAAATGCATTAACATGTTTTAGCTTTTAAAAAATCATTTGATGTAATCGTTTGAGGTTGCTTGTGCGTGAACTTGATGTCCAAAATTTGTAGTTGAGAAATTAATGTGATTATAAAAGTGTTTTGAACTTTTACAGGGATTTTGAATATTTTGAGGATGTCAAAATATAGTCAATGTGCTGCGGAAATTTTTAATAAAATGACACTAAAAAAAACTCCGCTCTTTTATATTTATGAATGTTACGTGAAAGCTTTTCGATAAAAAGGGCAATAGGTTAGCTCTATGGGAACTTTCTAGTTGGATCAGATATCGACTGGAGGGCTACCGTGGGGTGACGGACAGGCCGCCTAAGCCCTGTCATTTTTAGTTAGCTTCCCACATTTTTTATTATCTCAAGTTGTAACTTAGACAAGACAAAAAACAAAAAAAAAGTGGACCAATTTCTTTTATGTAAACAATAGTGTTAAGAGTGAATCTAGCTTAACATTTACCATAATATATTCTGCCATAACTGGGCGTTCACATTTGATATGCACTTATAAATATCACAAATAACACATAAGACAAGAGCTGCATAAATAAGTTAACAAGAAAATTTTTGTATAATTTTTAGATATACCAATGCGAAGTTCACCAATATTGTAAGGGGACAATAAAGAATAAAATTTCCAACTAAATACGAATTAGGCGATCATCCTCCTAAAGCAAATGGCTTCCTTAATATAATAGATCAAGGGTCTAAAAGCTCCCATAAACTTCAGATATAAGTTCTTAAGAAGATTTAGATATTTCATATAACTTGCTTTTTTCAGGTGTAGAAAAACATCAAATTTTACATTCTAATGTTGATTTATGTATATTAATTATCATTGTGGCTATAAAACCACCTCATTGTTACATTAATGATTGGTAGTTCTTTCCTTTTTGAAATGTAAATGAAAAGAAACATAAGTTATTGGAACCTTAAGAAATCTAAGCATAAAAGAAACCCAAGACACATAAGCCTAAAAACATAAGAGGCAATTAAGACTAAGGCATTTGTGCACCGTGATTAAATGGTGCAGGACTTCTTTAAGCGATAACATTACTTCATAAGAAAAAGTACATCATTGAATTAAGTGATGTAGGATACAGAAATAAGGGATTTTGAAGAGTCCCGTTGGGATATGTAGGAGATGTTGGTGGTATTGGTAGGAGACAAAGACGTTGGTGGTCTTGATGGAAGACGTTAGTGATGTTGTTGTGAGAGACATTGGTGGGTGGTGGTAGTAGCCTTGCTCACGTTAGTGGACTGGTGGGCATGAAATGGTGGCTTTGAGTAGGAGAGGGAGATAATTTTAGGGATAAAAGATAACTCATAAAAGGAATTTAGGGTTTCACATTTTTTATTTTTAACATTAAATTTGACAGGTATTAATTGGCCATGTATCAACTACATGTCAATTTTATTTATTTTTAATTTAAGGAATTGGTATTAACAATAGTAAAACTATTACAACATTGTAATGATGTCTATTAAAAGGCTATCTTAAGCTTTAAACGCAAGTTACAAAAGAAGTGAGGAAGTTAATGGTAAATCGGAAGATTCAGTTCAGCTTATAGATGCCATTTCCTTTTGATTTCCAGGGTGAGGTGGTGCTTCATACTTTTCACAAGATCACCACTCTAATCCAACTTATGCTTCTATCAACAACTCGATACTTATCTTCTCTAACCCCTGTATAAAGTCTTCTATTCCTTTCTTTCCACAAGGAATAAATGGTAGCTAGAAAGGCTATTTTGATAAAGAGTGCATTTGGTTGGCCATACTTCGTGAGAGAAATAATTCTATTCAAAATGTACTCCCAGTCTTGAGATGGAATCAATAAATTTAATAGCTGTTGAGTGTGTTCCCATACCACTTTATAGTAGATGAAAGTAAAACATAAATGGTTTCGATTTTTCTCGACATAGTTAACATATAAAGTCATGATGCTTGTACCATTTGTTTTTTGTTACTAATATTTTTTTTATCACTAGCCGTATGATGATAGAAGCTTTCAAGTTAAGGGAATTTTTCCAGAGGAGAGAATGTCAGGATACTTCCGAAGAGCCACGGTTCAATAATGAATGACAAGAATCATTCAAGAAGCGTCCTGTTGTATTAGGTGTCCACATGAATGTATCTTCTCTATTTGTATCATTGACGACTAAAAAGTGATCAACTAAAGCCTGGAAGCCTAAAAAATTGCAAAACCAGGCACCATTAGAGGTAATAGCTGAGGTTTTAGAGTAGATTGGGATATGCATTCTTAATTGTAGAATAAATGGACTAATGTTAGTCCAATTACATACGACAACAAAGGGTTTTCCCCATCCCCGATCTTGTGCTTGATGAAAGGATAAATGAAGCTTTCAAATGGCAATAGTTAACTGAAAATCCAAGAATGTTAAGTAAAAGGTAAAATCTACTAGAACCTCGCATTCTAAAGATGAATTCCATGCACCCAAATAATCCATAATGCTCCTCTATCTGTGTATAATCTCCATCTTTGTTTATATAACAACACCTTTTATGTATTAAAAACTGATATAATGCCTAAGGCCCCTAGTTTCTTCAGTAGTGTAACTTCGCTCCATTTAACCTTTGCCTTCTTAGCATTTTCAATGTTACTCGACGAAAGAAAAGCTTTCAAGATCTTGTCTATCTCCTTCGTAACCCTTTTAGGCAAGATTATATGAGTAGATCAGCATAAATGCATGCTATTTAGGATATATAATCAAAGTTAATTTGGCTACATATGACAAATGGTGATTTTCCAAGCATTAATCTTACCATTAAGCTTTTCAAGCAGGGGAATATAATCAAAGAATTTAGGCTTTAAGAAAGTTATATGAACTCCTAAGTATTTGAAAGAAGGTGGGTGTAAGCTCATACCTATCATGTTACTGAGCTCCTCCTTGTTACGCACATCTGATGACATATATAAGTGACGTGTATCAAAAATTTTTCTCAAGCCAAACCATTTAGAAAAGGTTTTCAAAGTCTAAAGCAGTAAGTTAACAAATTGGCTTCAGCGCCACTAAGGAGCACCAAGTCATTGGTAAATAATAGGCAAGTACGCCTGGTTTCTACACATCTGTGATGAAAAGTGAAAATGCCACTAGAAGCAATAAGCTTGTTTAATAATCTGGACAAGCCTTCCATAGCAATTGTAAAGAGGTAGGGGGATAAAGGGTCCCCCTACCTAATGCCTCTTGCATTTCGAAAGGGAGTGGAGGGCGTGCCATTAATACAAACACTCAGGGAAGCAGTAGAGATGCAAGTCATAATCCATTTGAAAAATCGTTTAGGAATTCCCAAAGATTTTAAGCAAATTTAGATAAAGCTCTAGTTGCGAGTGTCAAAGGCTTTAAAGAAATCAATTTTGATTAACCAGCCATTGATTCTTTTTATCGAAGCATATTCTTTGATCAACTCTTGTAGAAGTATTATATTGTCTCCGATGTTTCTCCCTGAGATGAAAGCACTTTGTGAGACATAAATAGCTTCCTTAAGTACCTTTTTAAATCTATCAGTAAGTAATTTAGTGAGAACTTTATAAAGTGTGTTGCAATAAGAAATCAAATGAAAATCTGACATATGCAGGGGCTGTTTCTTCTTAGGCACTAAAGAAATATAAGTGTGGTTTACCTCTTGAAGCAGTTTAAAGGATGAGAAAATTTCTAGGGCAGCTTCCGTAAATAATCTCCCCGTAATCTCCCAAGTCTATTAGAAGAAACTAGCAGAAAACTTGCTAGGTCCTGAGGCTTTGGTAGGATGCATGTTGAAAATCACATGTTTTATCTCCTGCTTAGTAAAAGGAGAAACTAACTAAAACTTGATATCTTGATCCAGCGAGCTAGTTAGGAGTTGTTTCATGTTACAAGAGGGCTCTTCAATGACATTGTTTGAGGTCAGAGAGGTGATAAGAGTTATGCCTGCGAAATAACTTAATAGCAGCTTTAACCTTTCTCAATTTTTGCATTAGCTGATATGTTTTATAACCATTGATATCTAGTAGCTAATAGCTGAAAACAAGATTCATAAAGCCCTCCATTTGTGAGATACCATTGAAATATCAAAAAGGAGCTCTAATCTTTGTAATTTGAGCAATTCCTTAGATAATCACATAAGAGTGGTCTGAGAGGAGAGTTTCACCAAAATGTACGTGAGAATGCTCGAATTGAGCTGCTCAGTTGGGGTTGATCAAAGTTCTGTCAAGTTTCTTCCTTATGAACATACCCCCCACTTGTTTATTGGATCAAGTGAAGAACCTATTAGATGAGGAGAGGTCCATCAAGTCCACATTGTTAAACGGATAATTGAGCTCTTTAGTGTCACCTATAGAGAATTTTCCCCCTTTCATTTCTGTCGAGCTTAAAGTGTAATTAAAGTCACCTTATACTAACCAATCAAGTTATAAAGCATATTGTAATTTGAATAGATCCAACCAAAGCCCAAAGTTGGATGCATATATAAAAGTAAGATCGAAGGCTACATTACACCCCTCAAGATGAAATTACAAATGCATAAATTGGTCACTTTCCTCAACTTTGTTTACAGCTAAAATATCAGAGCTAAAGAAACAGAAAATCCTCCTAGTATAGAGGGAGAGATGATTTGAGAAATATTTCCAATTAGCTCCCAAAAAAGAAAGATCCTTAAGCTACGGTGGTTCCTTACTTTTGGTTTTAATCAAACCAACTAATAATGCTGTTGTGCTTTAACAAAATCCTTCAACTTGGATCTTTTTAAAGAGTCATTGAGCCCTCTAATGTTCCAAATCAGTACTGTCATAGAGAGAAGATCCCCCTTTTTGGTTTTTCCCTTTCCTCTTTGAAGTTCTCCTAGTGGACTTAGTAACGTGTACTTAAAAATCTTCATGATCTTCTTTATGATCAGTCTACTATTTTGTTTCAATATTAAGGTCATTACCAAAAGCATCAGTGTCAGTTATAAGAAGAGTATCATCAATAGCTCCAGACCCTCAACAACTAGCTTCTTCCAAGGTAATAGGTGCTTTACTATTCAATTTTGGGTGAATGGAGTTAGCCTCACAACTAGTCTGCCTTTCCTGTTCTTGTAGAAGTGGGACTTTCTTTAAAATTGTAGGACTTAACTTGTCGTCTGTTGTCTTTATCTTCTATTGTGCAATTTGTTGGAAATTTAGACCTCTCGAACCCACACTCAAGAATATTTTATAGATAAAAATATCAAAAAATAGAGAAATAATGGCAACACAAGAAAATTTACATGGAAACTCCCAAATCAGAGAAAAAAACCACGAGCACTGAGAAGAAAATCTACTATGTGAAAAAATCCTTACAATCACATAAATTTTCCTCTTACCCAATCCCCAATTCACCAACACACCCACAAAGAAATAACTAAAACAAACTCTTCAACTCTCACCTCAAAAGAGGAATTTAACCAGAGTCAAATTTGTTATAAAAATATTTGACTTTGTATTGATACCTTAACCAAAGAGGTAGTAACCTCCTTATATAGGCAAGAGCCTTGCCCTAATTGTTTTCCCCAACCAATATGGGACAAATAAATGAGCCAAAACTCAACAATCTTCACCTTGGCGACTTTGGTTAATCCCACAACCACACTCCACCTTAATGAAGATCTCCTGAAAATAACATAACTCTCAATGTAGAGAATTATCATGCTT
>JAOTAX010128257.1:0-19286 GCA_025629825.1 Erythroxylum guanchezii | reverse complement strand
GTTTCGTCTTCGATCGAGACTAGAGCAAATTTTGATATGAATGTTTTCTCTCTTTTGGGCACTTTTCTCTTTGGCATTAAAAAATCTAATAATCATCACCAATATATGACATAATACAAACTCGTATATGAGGAATGTTATACAAAAAATACTATGTTAGAAAGCTCCAAATCAGATTTTGACCATTAGATGTTAAGATGTAAGACTTAGGAACAACATAATAAAATTTCGTCACGATCAGAGATCGTTTCGTCTTTGAGCGTGACTAGAGCAAATTTTAATATGAACATTTTCTCTTTTCTAGGCACTTTTCTCTTTAACACAAAAAGATCTAATAATCATCACCATTTATGACATAATACTAACTCGTATACAAATAGGGCTAGATAGAAAATACTATTTAAGAGAGTTACAAATCAGATTCTAACCGTTGGATGTCAATATACAAGACTCAGGAACAACATACTATAATTTCGACCCGATCAGAGATCGTTTGATGATCGATCGAGACTAGAGCAAATTTTGATATGAACATTTTATCTCTTCTGAGTACTTTTCTGTTTGGCACAAAAAATCTAACAATCATCACCAATATATGATATAATACAAACTCATATACGAGGAGGGCTATACATAAAATACTATGTTAAAGAGCACTAAATCAGATTTTGACCGTTGGATGTTAAGATATAGGAATCAAGAACAACATACTAAAATTTCGTCCCGATCAGAAATAGTTTGGTCATCGATCGAGACTAGAGCAACTTTTGATATGAACGTTTTCTCTCTTATGAGCACTTTTCTCTTTGGAACAAAAAAATGTAATAATCATTACCAATATATGACATAATACAAACTTGTATACAAATAGGGCTAGATAGAAAATACTAAGTTAGAGACCTACAAATCAGATTTTAACCGTTGGATGTCAATATGCAAGACTCAGGAACAATATACTAAAATTTCGTCCCGATCAGATATCGTTTAGTCATCGACCAAGACTAGAGCAAATTTTGATATGAAAGTTTTCTTTATTCTGTATACTTTTTTCTTTGGCACAAAAAAATCTGACAATCATCGCCAACATATGACATAATACAAACACGTATACAATGAGGGCTAGACAGAAAAGACTATGTTGAGAGCTCCAAATCAGATTCTAAGCCATTGGATGTCAAAATACAAAGCTCAGGAACAAAATACTAAAATTTCGTCCCGATCAGGGATTGTTTAGTCATCGATCGAGACTAGAGTAAGTTTTGATATGAAAGTTCTCTCTTTTGGACAGTTTTCTCCTTAGCGTAAAAAAATCTAATAATCACCCCCAATATATGACGTAATACAAATTCGTATATAAGGAGGGCTAGACCAAAATTACTAAGTTAGAGAAGTCCAAATCTGATTCTAACAATTGGATGTCAAGAGCCAAGACTCAAGAAAAACATACTAAAATCTCGTCCCGATCAGAGATCGATTGGTAAAAAATCGAGATTAGAGCAAATTTTGATATGAACGTTTTTTTTCTTCGGGGCACTTTTCTCTTTGGCACAAAAATATTTAGTAATCATCACCAATATATGACATAACACAAACTCGTATACAAGGAGAGCTAAACAGAAAATACTATGTTTGGAAGCTCCAAATTAGATTTTGACCGTTGAATGTCAAGATGCAAGACACTAGAACAACATACTAAAATTTCGTCCGGATCAGAGATCGTTTGGCCATTGATCGAGACTGCAGCAAATTTTGATATGAACGTTTTCTCTCTTTTGGGCGCTTTTCTCTTTGGCACAAAAAGGTCTAATAATCATCACCAATACATGAAATAATACAAACTCATATATAAGTAGGGTTAGATAGAAAACAATAAGTTAGAGAGCTCCAAATCAGATTCTAATGGTTGGATGTAAAGATGCAAGACTCAGGAACAACTTACTAAAATTTCGCCCCGATCAAAGATCGTTTGGTCATCGATTGAGATTAAAGTAAATTTTGATTTGAATGTTTTCTCTATTCTGGGCACTTTTTTTCTTTTGCACAAAAAATCTAATAATCGTCACCAATATATGACATAATATAAACTCGTATACCATTGGACGTCAAGATGCAAGACTTAGGAACAACATAGTAAAATTTCGTTCCGATTAGAGATCGCTTGGTCATCGATCAAGACTAGAGTAAAATTTGATATGAACGTTTTATCTCTTCTAGGCACTTTTCTGTTTGACACAAAAAATTTAATAATCATCACCAATATATGATATAATACAAACTAGTATACGAGGAGGGCTAGACAAAAAATACTATGATAGAGAGCTCCAAATCAGATTTTGACTTTTGGATGTTAAGATGTAAGAATCAGGAACAGTATACTAAAATTTTGTCCCGATCCGATATCGTTTGGTTCTCGATTGGGACTAAAGCAAATTTTGATATGAACGTTTTCTCTTTTCTGGGAACTTTTCTATTTGGCACAAAAAAATCTAATAATCATCGCCAATATATGACATAATGCAAACTCGTATACAAGAAGGGCTAGACATAAAATACTATGTTAGAGATCTACAAATCAGATTCCAATCATTGGATGTCAACATGTAAGTCTCAGGAACAACATACTAAAATTTTGTCCAAATCAGAAATCGTTTGGTAATCGATCGAGACTAGAGCAACTTTTGATATGAACGTTTTCTCTCTTCTGAGCACTTTTCCCTTTGGCACAAAAAAATTTAATAATCATTACCAATATATGACACAATACAAACTCGTATACAAATAGGGCTAGACAGAAATTATTAAGTTAGAGAGATACAAGTCAGATTCTAACCGTTGGATGTCAATATGTAAGACTCAGGAACAGCATACTAAAATTTTGTCACGATCAGAGATCGTTTGGTCATCGATCGAGACTAGAGAAAATTTTGAGATAAACGTTTTCTCTCTTCTAGGCACCTTTCTCTTTGGCACAAAAAAATCTGATTATCATCACAAATATATGACATAATACAAACTCGTATGCAAATAGAACTAGACAGAAAATACTAAGTTAGAGAGCTCCAATTCAGATTCTAACCGTTAGATGTCAAGATGCATGACTCATGAACAACATACTAAAATTTCGTCCCGATCAGATATCGTTTAGTCATCAACCAAGACTAGAGCAAATTTTGATATGAAAGTTTTCTCTCTTCTGTGTACTTTTCTCTTTGCCACAAAAAACATCTGACAAATTTTCACCAATATATGACATAATACAAACTCGTATACAAGGACGGCTAGACAGAAAATACTATGTTAGAGAGCTCCAAATCAGATTCTAAGCAGTTGGATGCAAAGATACAAAGCTTAGGAACAGCATACTAAAATTTTGTCCCAATAAGAGATCGTTTGGTCATCGATCGAGACTAGAGTAAATTTTGATGTGAAAGTTTTCTCTCTTTTAGGCAGTTTTCTCCTTGGCGCAAAAAAATCTAATAACCACCCTCAATATATGACATAATACAAATTCGTATATAAGGAGGGCTAGACAAAAAATACTAAGCTAGAGAGCTCCAAATCTGATTCTAACTATTGAATGTCAAGAGGCAATACTCAAGAACAACATACTAAAACCTCGTCCCGATCAGCGATCGTTTGGTAAACGTTGGAGACTAGAGTAACTTTTGATATTAACGTTTTCTCTCTTCTGATCACTTTTCTCTTTGGGACAAAAAAATCTAATAATCATTACCAATATATGACATAATAAAAACTCGTAAACAAATAGGGCTAAACAAAAAATAATATTTTAGGGAGCTTAGAATCAGATTCTGACTGTTGAATGTCAAGATGCAAGACTCAGGAACAACATATTAAAATTTCTCCCAGATCAGAGATCGTTTGGTCATCTATCGAGACTAGAGCAAATTTTGAGATGAACGTTTTCTCTCTTCCGGGCACTTTTCTCTTTGGCACAAAAAAAATATAATAATCCTTACCAATATATGACATAATACAAACTCATATACAAAGAGGGCTAAACAGAAAATACTATGTTAGGGAGCTCAAAATCAGATTCTGACTGTTGAATGTCAAGATGCAAGATTCAGGAACAACATAATAAAATTTCGTCCGGATCAGAGATCTTTTGGTCATCGATCGAGACTAGAGCAAATTTTGATGTGAACGTTTTCTCTCTTTTGGGCACTTTTCTCTTTGGCACAAAAAAATCTAATAATCATCACCAATATATGACATAATGCAAACTCGTAAACAAATAGGGCTGGACAGAAAACAATAAGTTAGAGAGCTCCAAATTAGATTCTAATCGTTAGATATTAAGATGCAAGACTCAGGAATAACATACTAAAATTTTGCACTGATTAAAGAGCGTTTGGTCATCGATCGAGATTAGAGTAAATTTTAATTTGAACGTTTTCTTTCTTCTAGGCACTTTGTTCTTTAGCACAAAAAATCTAATAATCATCACCAATATATGACATAATACAAACTCTTATAGAAGGAGGGCTAGATTGAAAATACTATATTAAGGAGCTCCAAATCAGATTCTAACCATTGGAGGTGAAAATGCAAGACTCGGGAACAACATACTAAAATTTCGTCACGATCGGAGATCGTTTCGTCTTTGATCGAGACTAGAGCAAATTTTGATATAAATTTTTTCTTTCTTTTGGGCACTTTTCTCTTTGGCATAAAAAAATCTAATAATTATCACCAATATATGACATAATACAAACTCGTATACGAGGAGTGCTATACAAAAAATACTATGTTAGAAAGCTCCAAATCAGATTTTGACCGTTAGATGTTAAGATGTAAGACTCAAGAACAACACACTAAAATTTCATCACGATCAGAGATCGTTTCATCTTCGAGCGAGACTAGAGCAAATTTTAATATGATCGTTTTCTCTTTTCTGGGCACTTTTCTCTTTGACCCAAAAAAATCTAATAATCATCACCAATATATGACATAATACAAACTCGTATACAAATAGGGATATAAAAAATACTATTTTAGAGAGCTACAAATCAGATTCTAACCATTGGATGTCAATACACAAGACTCATGAACAACATACTATAATTTCGACCCGATCAGAGATCTTTTGATGATTGATCGAGACTAGAGCAAATTTTGATATGGGCGTTTTATCTCTTCTTAGCACTTTTCAGTTTGGCATCAAAAATCTAATAATCTTTACCAATATATGATATAATACAAACTCGTATACGAGGAGAGATAGACAAAAAATACTATGTTAAAGAGCTCCAAATCAGATTTTGACCGTTGGATGTTAAGATATAAGAATCAGGAATAAAATACTAAAATTTCGTCCCGATCAGAGATCGTTTGGTCATCGATCGAGACTAGAGCAACTTGTGATATGAACGTTTTCTCTCTTCTGAGCACTTTTCTCTTTGGCACAAAAAAATGTAATAATCATTACCAATATATGACATAATACAAACTTGTATACAAATAGGGCTAGACAGAAAATACTAAGTTAGAGACCTACAAATCAGATTTTAACCGTTGGATGTCAATATGCAAGACTCAGGAACAACATACTAAAATTTCGTCCCGATCAGATATCTTTTAGTCATCGGCCAAGACTAGAGCAAATTTTGATATGAAAGTTTTCTTTCTTCTGTGTACTTTTTTTTTGGCACAAAAAAATTTGACAATCATCACCAACATATGACATAATACAAACACGTATACAAGGAGGGTTAGATAGAAAAGACTATGTTAGAGAACTCCAAATCAGATTCCAAGCCATTGGATGTCAAAATGCAAAGCTCAGGAACAACATACTAAAATTTCGTCTCGATCAGGGATCGTTTAGTTATCGATCGAGACTAAAGCAAATTTTGATATGAAAGTTCTCTCCCTTTTGGGCAGTTTTCTCCTTAGCATAAAAAAATCTAATAATCACCCCAAATATTTGACATAATACAAATTCGTATATAAGGAGGGCTAGACAAAAATTACTAACTTAGAGAAGTCCAAATTTGATTCTAACAATTGGATGTCAAAAGCCAAGACTCAAGAAAAACATACTAAAATTTCGTCCCGATCCGAGATCATTTGGTTCTCGATTGAGACTAGAGCAAATTTTGATATGAACGTTTTCTCTCTTCTGGGAACTTTTCTATTTGGCACAAGAAAATCTAATAATCATCGCCAATATATGACATAATGAGAACTCGTATACGAGGAGGGCTAGACATAAAATACTATGTTAGAGATCTACAAATCAGATTCTAACTGTTGGATGTCAAGATGTAAGTCTCAGGAACAACATATTAAAATTTCGTCTCGATTAGAAATCGTTTGGTAATCGATTGAGACTATAGCAACTTTTGATATGAACGTTTTCTCTCTTCTGAGCACTTTTCTCTTTGGCATAAAACAATTTAATAATCATTACCAATATATGACATAATACAAACTCGTATACAAATAGAACTAAACAGAAAATACTAAGTTAGAGAGATACAAATCATATTCTAACCGTTGAATGTCAATATGCAAGACTCAGGAACAACATACTAAAATTTTGTCACGATCAGAGATCGTTTGGTCATCGATCGAAACTAGAGAAAATTTTGAGATAAACGTTTTCTCTCATCTGGGCACCTTTCTCTTTGGCACAAAAAAATCTAATTATCATCACCAATATATGACATAATATAAACTCGTATGCAAATAGAACTAGACAGAAAATACTAAGTTAGAGAGCTCCAAATCAGATTCTAACTGTTAGATGTCAAGATGCATGACTCATGAACAACATACTAAAATTTTGTCCCAATCAGATATCGTTTAGTCATCGACCAAGACTAGAGCAAATTTTGATATGAAAGTTTTCTCTCATCTGTGTACTTTTCTCTTTGCCACAAAAAATTCTGACAATTTTCACTAATATATGACAAAATACAAACTCGTATACAATGAGACTAGAGCAACTTTTGATATGAACATTTTCTCTCTTCTGAGCACTTTTCTCTTTGGACAAAAAAATCTAATAATCATTACCAATATATGACATAATAAAAACTCGTATACAAATAGGGCTAAACAAAAAATACTACGTTAGGGATCTCAAAATCAGATTCTGACCGTTGAACGTCAAGATAGAAGACTCAGGAACAACATACTAAAATTTCTCCCGGATCAGAGACCGTTTGGTCATCGATTGAGACTAGAGAAAATTTTGATATGAACGTTTTCTCTCGTTTAGGAACTTTTCTTTTTGGCACAAAAAAATCTAATAATCATCACGAACATATGACATAATACAAACTCGTATACAAATAGGGCTAGACAGAAAACAATAAGTTAGAGCTTCAAATCAGATTCTAATCGTTGGATGTCAAGACGCAAGTCTCAGGAATAACATACTAAAATTTCGCAATGATTAAAGATCGTTTGGTCATCGATCGAGATTAGAGTAAATTTTGATTTGACCGTTTTCTTTCTTCTGGGCACTTTTTTCTTTGGTACAAAAAATCTAATAATCATCACCAATATATGACATAATACAAACTCGTATACAAGGAGGGCTAGATTGAAAATACTATGTTAAGGAGCTCAAAATCAGATTCTAACCATTGGACGTCAAGATGCAAGACTCAAGAACAACATGCAAGACTCAAGAACAACATACTAAAATTTTGTCACGATCAGAGATCGTTTTGTTTTCGATCGAGACTAGAGGAAATTTTGATATGAATGTTTTCTCTATTTTGGGAACTTTTCTTTTTGGCATAAAAAAAATCTAATAATCATCACCAATATATGACATAATACAAACTCGTATACAAATAGGGCTAGACAAAAAATACTAAGTTAGAGAGCTACAAATCAGATTCTAACCGTTAGATGTCAATATGCAAGACTCGAGAATAATATACTAGAATTTTGTCTCGATCAGTGATCGTTTGGTCATCGATCGAGACGAGAGAAAATTTTGATATGAACGTTTTCTCTCTTATGGGCACCTTTCTCTTTGGTACAAAAAAATCAAATAATCATCACCAATATATGACATATTACAAACTCATATACAAATAAGGCTACACAGAAAATACTATATTAAAGAGCTCCACATCAGATTCTGACCGTTGGATGTCAATATGCAAAACTCAGGAACAACATACTAAAATTTCGTCCTGATCTGAGATCGTTTGGTCATTGATCAAGACTAGAGCAAATTTTGATATGAATGTTTTCTCTCTTTTGGGCACTTTTCTCTTTGGCGAAAAAAAATATAATAATCTTCCCCAATATATGAAATAATACAAACTCGTATACAAGGAGGGTTAAATAGAAAATACTATGTTAAGAGCTCCAAATCATATTCTGACCGTTGGATGTCAAGATAGAAGACTCAGGAACAACATACTAAAATTTCGTCCCGATCAGAGATCGTTTCGTTATCGATCGAGACTAGAGCAAATTTTGATATGAGCGTTTTCTCTTTTTTCGGTACTTTTTTCTTTGACACAAAAAAATCTAATAATCGTCACCAATATATAATCTAATACAAACCTGTACACAAACAGGGCTAGGCAGAAATTACTATATTAGAGAGTTCCAAATCAGATTCTAACTATTGGATGTCAAGAGGCAAGACTCAGAAAAAATATACTAAAATTTCGTCATAATCAGAAATCATTTGCCCATCGATCTAGACTAGTGCAAATTTTGATATGAACATTTTCTCTCTTCTGTGTACTTTTCTCTTTGCCACAAAAAAATCTAATAATCATCACTAATATATGACATAATACAAACTCGTATACAAATAGGGCTAGACAAAAAATACTAAGTTAGAGAGCCACAAATCAGATTCTAACCGTTAGATTTCATTATGCAAGACTCAAGAACAACATACTAAAATTTCGTCTCGATCAGAGATCATTTGGTCATCGGTCGAGACTAGAGCATATTTTGATATGAGCGTTTTCCTTATTCTGGGCACGTTTCTCTTTGGCACAAAATAATCTAATAATCATCACTAGTATATGACATACTACAAACTTGTATAAAAGGAGGGCTAGACAGAAAATACAATTTTAGAGAGCTCTAAATCAAATTCAAATCGTTGGATGTCAAGATGCAACACTCAGGAACAACATACTAAAATTTCGTCTCGATCAGAGATCGTTAAGTCATCGATCGTGACTAGAGAAAATTTTTATATGAACATTTTCTCCCTTCTGGGCATATTTCTCTTTGGAACAAAAAATATCTAATAATCATCACCAATATATGACATAATACAAACTCGTATACGAGGAGGGCAAGACAGAAAATACTATGTTAGAGAGCTTCAAATCAGATTGCAACCGTTGGATATCAAGATGCAATACTCAAGAACAACATACTAAAATTTTTTCACGATCAGAGAACTTTTAGTCATCGATCGAGAATAAAGCAAATTTTGATATGAATTTTTACTCTCTTCTGTGCACTTTTCTCTTTGGCACAAAAAATTTTAATAATCATCACCAATATATGGCAATATACAAACTCGTTTACAAATAGAGTCAGACCGAAAATACTAAGTTAGAGAGGTCCAAATTAGATTCTAACTGTTAGATACGAAGATGCAAGACTAAGGAACAACATACTAAAATTTTGTCCGGATCATAGATCGTTTGGTCATCGATCAAGACTAAAGCAAATTTTATATAAATGTTTTCTCTCTTCTGGGCACATTTCTGTTTGCCACAAAAAAATCTAATCATCATCACCAATATATGACAAAAATACAAACTCGTATAAAAGGAGGGCCAAACAGAAAATACTATGTTAGAGAGCTCCAAATCAGATTCTTGCCGTTATATGTCAAGATGCAAGGCCCAGGAACAACATACTAAAATTTTGTCCAGATCAGAGATCGTTTGGTCATCGATCGAGAGTAGAGCAAATGTTGATGTGAATGTTTTCTCTATTCTGGGCACTTTTCTCTTTGGTACAAAAAAATCTAATAATCATTACAAATATATGACATAATACAAACTCGTATATGAGTGGTGATAGGCATAAAAATACTAAGTTAGAGAGCCACAAATCAGATTCTAACCGTTGGATTTCAATACGCAAGACTCAAGAACAACATAAAAAAATTTCGTCCCGATCAGAGATCGTTTGGTCATCGATCGGGATTAGAGCAAATTTTGATATAAATGTTTTCTCTCTTCTTGGCACTTTTCTCTTTAGAAAAAAAAAATCTAATAATCATAACTAATATATGACATAACACAAACTCGTATATAAATAGGGATAGACAGAAAATACTAAGTTAGAGAGCTACAAATTAGATTCTAGCCATTAGATATCAATATGCAAGACACAGGAATAACATACTAAAATTTCGTCCCGATCAGAGATCGTTTGGTCATGGATCGAGACTAGGCCAAATTTTGATTTTAACGTTTTCTCTCTTCTGGACACCATTCTCTTTGGCACACAAAAATCTAATAATCGTCACCAATATATGACATAATAGAAACTCGTATACAAATAGGGCTAAAAAAATACTAAGTTAGAGAGCTCCAAATCAGATTCTGACCGTTGGATGTCAATATTCAAGACTCACGAACAACATACTAAAATTTCGTTTCAATCAGAGATCGTTTGGTCATCGATTGAGAATAGAGCAAATTTTGATTTTAACGTTTTCCCTATTCTCTGCACTTTTTTCTTTGGCCTAAAAAATCTAATAATCATCAGCAATATATGACATAATACAAACTCACATATGAGGAGAGCTAGACCAAAAATACTATGTTAGAGAGCTTTAAATCAGAATTTAACCATTGGATGTCAAGATGCAAGACTCACGAACAACATACTAAAATTTCGTTATGATCAGAGATCGATTGATCATCGATCAAGACTAGAGCAAATTTTGATATGAATGTTTTCTCTCTTCTGGGCACTTTTCTCTTTGAAACAAAAAAATCTAATAATCATCACCAATATATGACATAATACAAACTCGTATACAAATTTGGTTAGACATAAATTACTATGTTAGATAGCTCCAAATCAGATTGTAACCGTTGGATGTCAAGATGCAAGACTCAGGAACAACATACTAAAATTTAGCCCCGATCAAAGTTCGTTTGGTCATCGAACGAGATTTGAGTAAATTTTGATTTTAAAGGTTTTCTCTCTTCTAGGCACATTTCTCTTTGGCACACAAAAATTCTAATAACCATCACCAATATATGACATAATACAAACTCATAGACAAGGAGAGCTAGACAGAAAACACTATGTCAGGGAGCTCCAAATTAGATTCTAACCGTTAGATGTTAAGATGCAAGACTCAAGAAGAAAATACAAAAATTTGGTCCCGATCAGAGATCGTCTAGCCATGGGTAGAGACTAGAGCAAATTTTGATATAAACGTTTTCTCTCTTCTGGGCACTTTTCTCTTTGGCACAAAAAAACCTAACAATCATCACCAATATATGACATAATACAAACTCGTATACTAATAGGGCTATACAAAAAATATAACACTGTATTTTCTCTTTGGCATAAGAAAATCTAATAATCACAACCAATATTGAAAATCTAATAATCACAACCAATATATGACATAATACAAATTCGTATATAAGGAGGGCTAGGCAAAAAATACTAGGTTAGAGAGCTCCAAATTAGATTCTAACCGTTAGATGTCAAGAGGCAAGATACAAGAACAATATACTAAAATTTCGTTCCGATCGGAAATTGTTTGGTCGTTGATCGAGACTAGAGCAAATTCTGATATGAATATTTTCTCTCCTTTGGGCAATTTACTCTTTGGCACAAAAAAATCTAATAATCATCACAATATATGACAAAATACAAACTTGTATGCAAATAGGGCTAGACAGAAAATACTAAGTTACAGAGCTCCAAATCAGATTCTAAACATTGGATGTCAAGATACATGATTCAAGAACAACATATTAAAAATTCGCCCGATCAGAGATCGTTTGGTCATCAATTGACACTAGAGAAGAATTTTGATATGAACATCTTCTTTCTTTTGGGCACTTTTCTCTTTAGCGTAAAAAAATATAATAATCATCATCAATATTTGACATAATACAAACTCGTATACAAGAAGGACTAAACCGAAAATACTATGTTGAGAGTTCCAAATCAGATTCTGACCGTTGGATGTCAACATGCAAGAATCAGGAACAACATACTAAAATTTTGTCCCGATCAGAGATTGATTGGTCATCGATCGAGAATAGTGCAAATTTTGATATGAAGGTTTTCTCTCTTCTGGGCACTTTTTGTCAAAAAAAATCTAATAATCATTAGCAGTATATGACATAACACAAACCCTTACACAAGGAGGTTTAGAAAGAAAATACTATGTTAGAGAACTCCAAATCAGATTCTAGCCTCTGGATGTCAAGATGCAAGACTCACGAACATCATACTAAAATTTCGTTTCGATCAGAGTTCGTTTAGTCTTCGATCAAGACTAAAGCAAATTTTAATATGAACATTTTTTCTCTTCTGGGCACTTTTATCTTGGGCACAAAAAATCTAATAATCATCACCAATATATGACATAATACAAACTCGTACACAAATAAGGCTAGACAAAAAAATACTAAGTTGGAGGGCTCCAAATCAGACTTTAACCATTGGATGTCAATATAAAAGATTTAGGAAAAACATGCTAAAATTTTGCCACGATCAAAGTTCGTTTGGTTATCGATCGAGGTTTGAGCAAAATTTGATTTGAACGTTTTCTCTCTTCCGGGCACTTTTCCCTTTGGCATTAAAAAAATCTAATAATTATCACCAATATATGACATAATGTTTCATATACAAGGAGTGCTAGACAGAAAAATACTATGTTAGGAAGCTGCAAATTAGATTCTAATCATTGCATGTCAAAAGGTAAGACTCAGAAACATGACATTAAATTTCGTCTCAATCAGAGATCGTTTGGTCGTCGACTGACACTAGAGCAAATTTTGATATGATTATTTTCTCTCTTCTGGGCAATTTTCTCTTTGGCACAAAAAATCTAATAATCATCATCAATATATGACATAATACAAACTTGTATGCAAAAAGGGCTAAAAAGAAAATACTAAGTTGGAGAGCTACAAATCAGATTCTAACCGTTGGATGTCAAGATGTAAGACTCAGGAACATATTAAAATCTCGCCCCGATCAGAGATTGTTTGGTAATCGATCGAGACTAGAGCAAATTTTGATATGAACGTTTTCTTTCTTCTGGACACTTTTCTCGTTGGCGCAAAAAATCTAATAATCATAACCAATATATGACATAATACAAACTCGTATAAATGGAGGATTAGACAGAAAATACTATATTAGGGAGCTCCAATTCAGATTCTAACAATTGCATATCAAGCGTTAAAACTTAGGAACAATATAATAAATTTCGTACCGATCAGAGATCGTTTGGTCATCGATCGAGACTAGATCAAATTTTGATATGAACATTTTCTCTCTTCTTGGCACCTTTCTCTTTGGCGTAAAAAAATCTAATAACAATCACTAATATATGATATAATACAAACTCGTATACAAGGAGAGCTAGATAAAAAGAAACTAAGTTAGAGAGCTACAAATCAGATTTTAATCGTTGGATGACAATATGTAAGACTCAAGAACAATATTCTAAAATTTCGTCCCGATCAGAGATCCTTTGGTTAACGATCGAGACTAGAGTAAATTTTGATATGAACATTTTCTCTCTTTTTGGAACTTTTTTCTTTGACACAAAAAATCTAATAATCATAACAAATATAAGATGTAATACAAACTTGTATACAAGGAGGGCTAGACAGAAAATACTATGTTAGAGAGCTCCAAATCAAATTCTAACTGTTGGATATCATGATGCAAGACTCTGGAATAACATACTAAAATTTCGTCCCGATCAGAGAATGTTTGGTCATAGATTGAGACGAGAGCAAATTTTGATATGAATGTTTTCTCTCTTCTGAGCACTTTTCTCTTTGGCACAAAAAAATCTAATAATCATGACCAATAGATGACATAATACAAACTCATATACAAATTGGGCTAGACCGAAAACACTAAGTTAAAGAGCTCTAAATCAGATTCTAACCGTTTGATGTCAAGATGCAAAACTCAGGAACAACATACTAAAATTTCATCCCGATCAGATATCGTTTGGCCATAGATCGAGACTATAGTAAATTTTGATATGAACGTTTTCTCTCTTCCACTCACTTTTCTGTTTGGCACAAAAAAATCTAATAATTATCAACAATATATAACATAATACAAACTCGCATACGAGTAGGGCTTGATAGAAAATACTATGTTAAAGAGTTCCAAATCATATTATATCTGTTGGATGTCAAGATGCAAGACTCATGAACAACATACTAAAATTTTGTTTCGATTAGAGATCGTTTGGTCATCAATCAAGACTAAAGCAAGCATTGATATGAACGTTTTTTTCTCTTCTAGGCACTTTTCCTTTGGCACAAAAAATCTGATTATCATCATCAATATATGACATAATACAAACTCGTATACAAATAAGACTAGACAGAAAATACTCAGTTAGAGAGCTCCAAATCAGATTCAAAACGTTGGATGTCAAGATGCAAGACTTAGGAACAACATATTAAAATTTTACATCGATCAAATTTCGTTTGGTCATCGACTGAGATTTGAGCAAATTTTGATTTGAACGTTTTCTCTCTTCTGGGCACTTTTCCCTTTGGTCCAAAAAAAAAATCTAATAATCATCATCAATATATAACATAATACACACTCATATCAAAGATTCTAACCGCTAGATGTCAAGATGTAAGACTTAGGAACAACGTACTAAAATTTCGTCCCGATAAAAATTTTTTTGGTCATCGATGAAGACTAGAGAAATCTTTGATATGAACGTTTTCTCTCTTCTAGGTACTTTTCTCTTTGGCACAAAAAAATCTAATAAATATCACATTATGTGACATAATACAAACTCGTATACAAGGAGAGCTAAACAGAAAATACTATGTTAGAGAGCTCTAAATATGATTCTAACCGTTGGATGTCAAGATGCAAGACTCAGGAACAACACACTAAAATTTTGTCCTGATCAAAAGTCTTGTGTTATTGATCGAGACTAAAGCATATTTTGATATTAACGTTTTCTCTTTTCTAGGCAATTTTCTACTTACCACAAAAAAATCTAATAATCATCACCAATATATGACATAATACAAACTCGTAAACAAGGAGGGATAGACCGAAAATACTAAGTTCGAGAGCTCCAAATCAGATTCTAACTATTGGATGTCAAGATACCAGATTCAGAAACAACTTATTAAAATTTCGTCTCGAACAAGGATCGTTTGGTCATCGATCGAGATTAGAGCAAATTTTGATATGAATGTTTTCTCTCTTCTTAGCAATATTTTCTTTGGCACAAAAAAATCTAATAATCGTTACCAATATATGACATAAAATAAGCTCGTATACAAATAGGGCTAGACCGAAAATACTGAGTTAGAGAGCTCCAAATCAGATTCTAACTATTGGATATCAAGATGCAAGACTCAGGAAAAACATACTAAAATTTCGTCCAGATCAGATATCGTTTGGTCATCGTTCAAGACTAGAGAAAATTTTATATGAATGTTTTCTCTCTTTTAGGCACTTTGCTATTTGACACCAAAAAATCAAATAATCATCACCAATATATGACATAATACAAACTCGTATACAAGGAGGGTTAGATAGAAAATACTATATTAGAGAGCTCCAAATCAAATTCTAAACCGTTGGATGTCAAGATGCAAGGCTCAGGAATAACATACTAAAATGTCGTCCCGATCAGAGATCGTTAGGTCATCAATCGAAAATAGAGCAAATTTTGATATGAAAGTTTTCTCTGTTCTAGCCACTTTTCTATTTGGCACAAAAAAATCTAATAATAATCATAATATGTGACATAATGCATACTCTTATGCAAGTAGAGTCAAACAGAAAATACTATGTTAGAGAGTTCTAAATCAGATTCTGATTGTTGGATGTCAAGATGCAAGACTCAAGAACAACATACGAAAATTTTGTCCCAATCAGATATCGTTTGATCATCGATCGAGACTAGAGCAAATTTTAATATGAACGTTTTCTCTCTTCTGGGCACTTTTCTCTTTAGCACAAAAAAATCTAATAATCATCACCAATATATGACATAATACAAACTCGTATATGAGGAGGGCAAGATAGAAAATGCTATGTTAGAGAGCTCCAAATCAGATTCTAACCGTTGGATGTTAAGATGAAAGACTCAGGAATAAGATACTAAAATTTCATTTCAATCAGAGATCCTTTGGTGATCGATCATGTCTAGAGCAAATTTTGATATGAACGTTTTCTCTCTTCTAGGCACTTTTCTCATTGGCACAAAAAAATCTGATAATAATCACCAATATATGACATAACACAAACTCGTATACAAATAGAGCTAAATAGAAAATACTAAGTTAGAGATCTCCAAATCAGATTCTAAACGTTGGATGTCAAGATACAAGACTTAGGAATAACATACTAAAATTTTACACCGATCAAAGTTCGTTTGGTCATCGATCGAGATTTGAGAAAATTTTTATTTGAACGTTTTCTCTCTTCCGAGCACTTTTTTGTTTGGCAAAAAAAAAAATCTAATCATCATTACCAATATCTGACATAATACAAACTCATATAGAAGGAAGACTAGACAGAAAATACTATATTAGGGAACTCCAAATCAGATTCTAACCATTGCATGTCAAGCGGTAAGACTTAGGAAAAATATATTAAATTTCGTCCCGATCAGAGATCATTTGGTCGTCGACCGACACTAGAGTAAATTTTGATATGATCATTTTCTCTCTTCTGGGAAATTTTCTCTTTAGCACAAAAAAATCTAATAATCATCACAAATATATGACATAATACGACAAGGAGGGCTAGATAGAAAATATTAAGTTAGAAAGCTCTAAATCAGATTCTAACCGTTGGATGTCAAGGTGTAAGACTCTGGAACTACATTCTAAAATTTTGCCCCAATCGGAGATCGTTTGACCAACGATCAAGACTAGAGCAAATTTTGATATGAAAATTTTCTCTCTTTTGGGTAATTTTCTCTATGGCACAAAAAAATCTAATTATTATCACCAATATATGACATAATACAAACTCATATATAAGGAAGGCTAGACAAAAAATACTAAGTTAAAGAGCTCAAAATCAGATTCTAACCTTTGCATGTCAAGAGGCAAGACTCAGGAACAATATATTAAATTTCATCCAGATCAGAGACCGTTTGCTCATCGATCGAGACTAGAGCAAATTTGGATAAGAACATTTTCTCTCTTCTTGGCAATTTTCTCTTTGGCACAAAAAATTCTAATAATCATCACCAATATATGGCAAAATAAGAACTCATATACAAGCAGGGCTAGATTGAAAATATTAAGTTAGAGAGCTCCACATCAGATTCTAACTGTTGGATGTCAAGATATAAGAGTCAGGAACAATATACTAAGATTTCGTCCCCATCAGAGATCGTTTGGTCATCGATCAAGACTACAACAAATTTTGATATGAAAATTTTTTCTATTCTGGGCAATTTTCTCTTTGGCACAAAAAAAATCTAATAATTATCACTAATATATGACATAATACAAACTCACATACAAGGAGGGCAAGACAAAAAATACAAAGCTAGAGAGCTCCAAAACGGATTCTAACCTTCGAATGTCAAGGGGCAAGACTAAAGAACGACATACTAATATTTCATCTCGATCCGAGGTTGTTTGGTAATCGATCGAGGCTTTAGCAAATTTTGATATGAAAATTTTCTCTCTTCTGCGCACCTTTTTCATTGGCACAAAATAATCTAATAATCATGACCAATATGTTACATACTACACACTCGTATATAAATAGGCTTAGATTGAAAATACTAAGTTAGAGAGCTCCAAATCAAATTATAACCGTTAGATGTCAAGATGCAAGACTCAGGAACAACAAACTAAAATTTTGCCACGATCAGAGATCATTTGGTCATTGATCGAGACTAGAGCAAATTATGATATGAATGTTTTCTCTCTCCTAGGCACTTTTCTCTTTGGCATAAAAAAATCTAATAATCACCACCAATATATAACATAATACAAACTCGCATACAAGGAAATACAAAGTTAGGGAGCTCAAAATCAAATTATAACAGTTGGATGTCAAGAGGAAAGGCTCAGGAATAATATACTAAAATTTCGTCCCGATCAGATATCGTTTGGTCATCGATAAAGGCTAGAGCAAATTTTGTTATGAACGTTTTCTCTCTTCTGGGCAATTTTCTCTTTGGCAGAAAAAAATCTAATACTCATCACCAATATATGACCTAATACAAACTTGTATACAACGGGGGTTAGATAGAAAATACTAAGTTATAGAGTTCCAAATCAGATTCTAACCGTTGGATGTCAAGAGGCAAGACTACGAAACAACATACTAAAATTTCGTCCCGATAAGAGATCGTTTAGTGATCGATCGAGACTAGAGAAAATTTTGATTTGAACGTTTTCTCTTTTCTGGGTAATTTTCTCTTTGGCAGAAAAAAAATCTAATAATCACCACGAATATATGACATAATACAAACTCGTATACAAGGCCGGCTAGATAGAAAATACTAAGTTACAGAGCTCAAAATTAGATTCCAACCATTGGATGTCAAGAAGCAAGATTCAGGAAGAACATACAAAAATTCGTCCAGATCAGAGATCATTTGGTAATTGATCGAGATTAAAACAAATTTTGATATGAACGCTTTCTCTCTTCTGGGCTCTTTTTTTGGCACAAAAAAATCTAATAATCATCACAAATATATGACATAATACAAACGTGCATACAAGGCGGGCTAGATAGAAAGAAAATAAGTTACAGAGCTCTAAATTAGATTATAACCGTTGAATGCCAAGATGGAAGACTCAGGATGTAACACCCGGTATCTAGTTTAACCGGTATACCGAAATAAGTCAGTATTTGAGACAGATGTCATTAAAAATCACAGAACAGTGAATAATAATTTAGTGACATTGAAGTATTGATGTATGACATTTTTCGGTGGTCACGGGAAATTATTCGGACTGATGTTTAAAAACCAGAACAAGGAGTGGCAATTTTGTAATTAAGTGGACTTGAGAGGCATATAAAAGGACCTAAGTTGGAGAATAAGACAAAACTTGTCTTCTTCC
>JAOTAX010128244.1:0-19289 GCA_025629825.1 Erythroxylum guanchezii | reverse complement strand
ATTATTATTATTATTATTATTATTATTATTATTATTATTATTATTATTATTATTATTATTATTACTATTATTATTATAGGTAAGTAATTATATGGATTCCTTAAAGATATTTTTGTCCAACAAGTCCTCAATTTTATTTCCAATCACTTGGAATAGATAAAGATAGAGGGTGATGAACTTACTTATTCCCCAAACTCAAGGAATAAATAAACCCTTGGATTATATATTCTGTATGTTTTTTTAAACCAAACAAGGGAATAATCTATTACCAGGAATATATCAGGAATGAAATAGTTATTCTAGTCAACTAACCACCCTGCAACTGCATGCAAGGACGTCAAAAACCATAAAATAGATGTGGCTGTCTGGTGGGTCACTTCTTAAGTGGAAAAAAAGAAGATAAAGATAAAAGTCTTGTTTGGGAAATCATTGATCAATTATTTTTTGACTGATTGAGAGGTATTTGGCTATTTGACAATCATAGTAGGTAATCACGTGATTAGGTTGGAGGATTGAATCCAATCTGTTGTTTTTGAAATGCTGCTATGAGGAGCATTTTGCTATAGCGATTGAGAAATTAAGGGATGAAAAAATGATTGTGCCCAAAAGTTATTACAAACTATTCAAGCTGCTTTTTTTTTATTATTGTTATTATCATTATTATTGAAAAATGAAAATAATTTTAATTATAGTTAGAACTATATCAACATTACAATGAGTTCAAGGCATTAAACTTGCCATCATATTACAATATAACCAAAAAACTCCATAGGTAAGGTAGTATAACTGTCTGTAAGATAGACAACCAAAATAAACAATTATAGGCACCACTTATGTTAATTTCCATAGAAAGACTCATCCGTCATTTCATGTTTATGTGGTCTGTTTAAGCACCTAATTTTCCACACTAAGACTGCCTTATTTGGGAAAAGTCCCCTAGTATTTGAGATTTTGTTTTCTCTTCCTTGCTGATTTCTTTTTTGCAATTTTGGACTGCACACAAAAATCTTTTGGGATGTTGGGGACTTGGGTTACAACTAATGGAGAATCACAATCCTCTACTTGTTCAGTATTCTAAGAGATGATATCCCCTGTCCCCTGAATAGCCACATAGTCATTACTGGAGTATACCATTGTTGTTTGTTGTACATACTCCAGCTTAGCGTTAGAGGTCTTGTTAACAACATTCTCAGTTTTCCTAATTATTGCTACTAGAGTCAACATGTTGGTCCCATCCATCTGACAATGCTCCAAATACTAGGAGGTGAAACATTCACTCCACTGTCCAGACTCTCCACATTGTCTGCGTTGATTTGTCAATAGTTGTCTATTTTACATTTGCAAACTGAGCTGGAGATATTTTAACAGCAACAATTTCAGTTATCTTAATATGTCCTAAAGGAGTTATCATATAAGCACAATCCATTTGACAATTTCCCTAGGGTTGGAAAGTATTTGCAACAACATTTTCAATCCTTAAACCAACTAATTGCTTACCATTGTCTACAACTTGGGCCATTTTTTCGGCAAGAACTTGTAGGCTGACTACACCACCATTAATAACATCCCCAACACCATTAAGCACATCCAACGTGACGCCATAATTATTTTCATCATCTGCACTTTGACTGTCTTTAACAGCCTTAACAGGGGTTGTATTAGAAACTACACCAATAAAATCAATCCTTACACATTCAACAGTGTGATTCTCTAACTTAGTTTTCTATAATTCCTGAGAATAAAAAAAGTTTGCTCTAATTCCAAATCAACCAGATCTTTAACAACATAAGGAGGTTGCTCATTAGGCTGCTCCATTATATCCTTTTACTACAATTCCTTACGACCCTCATTAGGTTCTTTACCAATTGAGCAGATGTTAACCAAATTCTCCAATTCCTCCTTTGCTTCCCCAGAAGCTTTCTCAGATTCTACTGACCCTATTAACTCCTCTTAACTGCCAGTTATAAAAATATGACCGGTTAGTTTCCAGTATTTTTTCACTTCACAGGGCTTCCATGGGTAAGAGATAGTCACATTGTATTTTATCAACTCTCCACTCTCATCTAATTTCATAATTGGTAAATGGTCCGGAAAAGGAAAGTCTCTCCTCATTTCAATGTAGAGCTTAGCGAAACAAATTCTCTCCATGCTAGCCGTCCGGGCATCCATGTTTATGGGTTTGTCTATGGCATTTGCAAGATAGCTCAACCCATCCACATTCCAGAACTCAAGTGAAACATTATGAAATTGAACCCCCTATTATAATTGTTTGAATGTTATTTGAATGAAACTGTATGCTTGGCCTCCATCGTTGGATGAATATGGGCTGGCCAAAGTCACATGGCACGGCCCCTATTCTAAGATATCACTGATGCTAGCCTCAATGTTGAACTTGAAGAGAAAAGAATCGTCTTCCTTGAGCATCACTTTCTCCAACCCTTTCTTCCCCCATTGAGCTATGGCCCAAACTTGCACCACTAAAAAAGCCAACCTCTTATTCCAGAAAGCGCCAACCAACGCCGATGCCCATACCGATGCTCTAGCTTTGAGGAGTTCCACATAAGGCACTAGTATGCCATCCTTCACGACATTCTAGAAATGTCTTAACTCTCCCCTCTTGTACTGGATCTGTAGGTGAGATTTCTAAGTTTCAACCAAGGGCTTCGAATTAGGTGGAAGGGATTTCTCATTCTGCGAAGAAGGGAGGGTTGGTTCGAGCTTATCAATCTCTTCACCAGTTACTGCGATTGGAGTAGCTGCAGCTTTTTTCCTTTTGACCCCAGCCAATAGTGTTGGGTATTCTTCAGAAGTCAATGGAGAGGGGTTAGAAGCCTCCTGCTCCTCCATTACCTAGGCTTTGGAAGGCCTGCACCCTGTTGAATGTTGGAGTTATATAAATATAGTGCCCTGGAAAGCAAGCATATTTACTTATAACTTAATCTTTTTCTAGTTACTTCTGTAATGAAAATATTTATCATTAATAAAACAAGAGTTTGGTTTTATTTGTATGAGCGTTATATAACTAGTCATAAGGTACTAAGATTATTTTGTAAGTAATATACATATACATGGAGATGTATGGGAAACATGTATATTATGAGAATCTAAATTAGTTGATTCACTGTTGAATAATCAAGTTGGTCACTTGATTATAGTTTAGACTGTAGTGTTGCAATTTATCTCTGTGTAAGTAAAGGAGTTTATTTCAAGGGAATGATGAGCTTCATATCATGATAGTAGTTGACTATCGATAATGGCACTATTAAATGAATCTGAAATCACGTATGTTTTTAAAGATTAAAGTAGGTCATTTCATTAATCTTAAATCATACACTTAAGCATTTGTTTATTATGAACCACAATGTTGATGAGTGGTGAACTCATATGTATTTCATTATAATTCTTGATATGATCATAATAGATTTTTACAGAGTATCAATCCAATGTCTGCATGTTGGAATTAATAATTGAAACATGTATCAGGAAATATTCACTCAAATAAAGAGTTTATAGTGATATCATCACTTCTAGAAGCTTTACGAAGATTGGTGATTAAATTGGCGCTAGCAGTTTTATGGACTAGCTACCCATCAAGTCTTAATACCAAGATGAGATCTTGTGTATTAATTACCACATAGAAGAAAGCGGGAGATCTAGAAGAAAAAATCAATTAAGGCCAAAACGGTAATTTTACCCTTTATTGTACGGATGGCTATAATATGGTTCCTAATAGAGTTTGCAATTGGGCATCTTATTTGAAACATATGTTCTCATAATATTTAGTAATTCAAGAGTTCAACTAATTGTCTTTAGTGGAATGACATTTGGTCAATAAGCTAAAATTAATTCTAATGAGATTAAATTAATTTTGGGCTTATTGGAGCTTAAATTATTTAAGTCCAATTAGATTCATCACTTGGCTTCTAGGAAAGGTTATCAAGCAAAGTAAGAAAAATAAATAGAGGTTACTGAAAATAAGAAATAAGAAATGACCGAATTAGATTCAGAATAATAATACTAGAACAATTTAATTAAGAGTTAATTGAATTGGGTTTTAAGGCTATGATTAAATGTTGGGCTTACTCTAATTAAGTGTTAATTAGAAGCCCAAAGAGAACATTTAATATTAATATTGGGCTGGATTTTGGTTTGGTTTAATTAATTAGATTAATTAAATTAAAACAAAATTTGTAAAGACAAAATAAAAAAAGAGAAGATGAAGAAGAAGGGAAAAAACTAAAACTACATGATGTAATTTTCGGTTTTATGTAGCTAAATATTCTGGCTGCACATTTAGCATTGAATTGCTAAATATAAGGTGAGTTTTTATCATGGTTTATCATCATTAAATGGTTTAATGGTGTCTTCATTATATGGTTTAATGATCTTATCATTAAATGTTTTAATGGTTGTCATTTAATGTTGACATGTAGAAAAACTTGTAAACCTTTTAGCATTTTTGATTAAAAAAAGAAGTAATGCATTTGATGTTCTTTATCCCTTCATTCATTTTGCAATTGAAAATGAGAGTGTCATTTTGTTGGTTTTTGTCTTTTCATATATCCATATTAAACAAATGTGAATGTCACATTTATGGCTCCCTCTTTCATTTTGTGAAAAAGAAAGAAGTGATGTTTTTTGGTTGGTTTTCCTCTCTCCTTTTCTTTGATGACCGAAATTAGCAAAGAGAGTGTCTCTTAGTTTTGGTTCTTTCAACTAAGGTAAACTTCCACAATATTTCTTTTCCTTTCCCACCAAAGGATCTTGCTAACCAAGTTGTCCAAGGAAAACAAGTGGTAGATTGGATTGGTTAAGGATACAATAGCAAGGAAAGGATACAATAACAAGGAGAGGATACCATAGCGAGGAGTCAAAGCTATAGCTAAGGAGTCGGTAAAATTTCTATCATCTTTTATATTATTTATTTTTCTAATACCGTATCATGTATGGATTAAACATGTTGATTTGGTTATTATGCTTCAGCTGCGTTTTGATTTCAAAAACAAGTTTTTGAAATTTACCATTTTAGCCAAATCTAGTATGCTTTTGTTTTTTCCAACAATATCTTAAGATCTTAAGGAGAAGAACAGTGTCAAGGAGCAATAACGGTTTAGTTTGTAAAAGGGCCTCTAATGTCACTGCTTAATCCCCACTCTTCTGGGTCTCTTCACTCGTGTGTCGCTTCTGTCAGCTTCTCCTATCCCTCTTCTCGTCATCGATCTATGGCTGAACAGTCCAGATCTCTCCTCTCACATGTTGCTTCAGTCGAGCTCTCACCTCTCACAATCCAGATCACCTCTCACAATCCAAATCTAAAAGATTTGGAGTGTAAGGTTGTGATGTCGAGACGAACAAGAGATATGGAGGTTGGAGATAAGTTGAAAGCCAGCACTTGACAGTACCGATAGTTGAGTAGTAAGCTATCCCTCCTTCTCTCGTCATCGATCCATGTCTACACAGTCCAAATCTCACCTCTCACCTATCGCTCTAATCCAGAAGTCGCCTCTCACAGTTCTCTCACATGTTGCTCTAGTCCAGATCTTGCCTCTCATAATTCAGATCGCTTCTCACAGTTCATATCTCAAAATTTGTAGCATGAGGCTGTGACGCTGCGATGAACGAGAGATCTGGAGGTTGGAGATAAGCTGAAAGCCAACACTTGACGGTAATGACGATTAAGTGGTAAGTTATCCCTCCTGCTCTCGTCACCGATCCATGTCTGCAAAGTCCAAATGTCACCTCTCACTTGTTGCTCTAGTCTAGATCTCACCTCTCACAATTCTCTCACTTGTTGCTCTAGTCTAAATCTTGCCTCACACAATCCAGATTGCTTCTCACAGTTCATATCTCAAAATTTGTAGCATGAGGTTGTGACGCTGCGATGAACGAGAGATCTGGAGGTTGGAGATAAGCTGAAAGTCGGCACTTTACAACAACAGCAATGGTGGTCGAGTGGCTGAAAGACTTGCTACTTCACAACCAATGTCTTACTCTCTGCTAAAAATTTGATTTATTTAACACGATCTATTTATTTTTATTTATTATTATTATTATTATTATTATATGTTCTATGCTTTTTATTAGAGTTATAAACTTAATTTTTATGATATTAATATCTAAAAGCTAAGTTCTTATAAGAAAATTGAAAGAAATACTAAGATATAATACTCATGTCCTTATAAATTTTTTTAAAGCCATGCTCTCACAAGTTATTTTACACATAAATAGTTAATACTAAACAACTAATTTTACTAAATATCTTTAAATAAATATCTAATATTATCCGCTGGTTAAATCAACTAATATAATCCGCTGTTAGCTAACCGCTGATAAAATCAACCAACAACTAATGCAATTTGTTGATTGCCAAACAAGGCCAAAAAAGGACACAAAGTGAGACGCGGCAAATAAAATCGGAAAAAGGTGAATAGAAAATATAAGGTAACTTGCAGCAACGAAAAAAAAGAAAAGAGAGAAAAATTGGTTTAGTCAAATATTTGGAGGATTAAACGATTTCAGCTTAAATTTTAATATATTATTTTTGACCTTGCAAGCTACACTTTGGTACACATAATTTATTGTTTTATTCCTTCAATCAAATATTTATAGGATTAAAAGATTTTTTGTTTGATTTGAAATTTTAGTATATTATTTTGACTAGCTAAATGTTGGTATAAATAATTTATTGTTTTATTCCTTCTTGTTGCTTAGGCTAAGGTACCTATTATAGGTTTTTACTGTGTTGTTATTCATTATTATTAGTGATGATTTTTTATGCTTGTTGATCATTGTTAGGATGATTGAACATTGATGTACCCATTATTTTCAGAATAGTAGCGATTATTTTATTAGACTAGGTCTCGTGATTTTTCCTCACATGAGGGGTCTTTCACGTTAAAAATTATGGTGCTTGTTGATTTATATTTTTGTTTATTTGTTGATTGTTGTTTGGTATATTTGTGGAGCTTAAATTATTTTTTATAAGGGAGAAAAAGAATTATTTTGTTGCTTCCATTTGTTTGTGTACACAATTATGTGTTTGAACTTTCTCCCAATAAGTGACGTTAGAGCAAGGTTGTGGTATCGATGTTAAAGTCGAAAAATGGAAACCAACACAAGTAAAATGATCAACTTAAATGTCTCTAATTATGCTATTTATAAGGTAGAAGATTTGCTTTATATAAAGAAATTTCATGAACCTGCATTTGTTACATAAAAGCTTGCAAATATTACAGATAAGGCATAAATGGCTATTAGAAACAAACTCTCTACTAGTTAGGGGTAATGTTGCGTACTACTGGATCTTTCCAAACGTTGCTTGTCAGCTGGATTTCTACTGATGTTGTTATTATTGTTTTTGTATAGACAGGTATGGAGCTATATTAGACAGTAGGTTAATGACAATATCTGAAACCATATAGTCGGGGAAACCATGCTAGAATCTTGTAGAACTAGGTTAAACAATTATATGCTAAAAAAACCGGTAATAGCATAATGTACTTAATCAAGTAATTGTTATCCTTGAAATATCAGGATGGGTTTCCATTGGCAAATCTCATGAACAGTTTTCAGGCAGTTACGAATCAAGTCATTGATATGGAAGTCAAGTTTGAAGATGATATTCATGGGCTATTCCTATTGGACTCATTACTGAAATCAATAAAATTACTCTTTATGAACGCTAGGAGCAATCTAATCGCCTAAGCATGGTGTTCATAAAAACTAAAATTTTTGTTGGCAATCGTGATTCTATAGAACAACATGACAGTGGCCATGCTCTATTGAAGGCTATTGATGAGCAATTCAAAACTTCAGACAAAGCACTTGCAAGCACTTTGATTATCAAATTTTCATCCACAAGGCTCACCGGGGTTCAAGGTGTATAGGAGCACACCATGAAGATGAGGGACATTACAACCTAGTTAAAGAAACTCCAGGTTGAGATGTCTGATTCTTTCCTTGCACATTACATTTTGAACACCCTTCCATCACCATAAGGATCCTTAAAATATCATATAATGTACATAAAGATAAGTGGTCAATAAATGAATTAATGACCATATGTCTTTAAGAGGAAGGGAGATTGTTGATGGAGCAAGGAGAAAGTTTGCAGAGTGCATATCTTTTTGTTTAAGAAAAGAAGAAAAATCATGCTAACGCTAAGGGAAAAGGTCAAATACTTGCCTAAGCTGACTTCATTGTGTAATTCAGTTCTTGATCATATAGTGTCCCTAGAGCTTGCCAAAAGCAACATCCTGAATGAAGAGGTGAGAAGAAAATCATCAGGATCCTTTTTATATCCAAAGGCCTCAGTTATTGAATTAAAAGGAAGAAGTCAAACTAAAAACTCCCAAAAAGTGAAAGCCACATCAAGCCCAAAGAAAAGTCAAAGTCTCATAAAGACATCAAGTGCTATTATTGTCAAAAAAATGGGTCATATGAAAAAGGAAGGCAAGTTGCTCCAGCATGAGAAATCGAGGGAAAAAGTAGTTGTTTACGAAGGTCATGATGTCATTGCCGAAAAATGTGGTAACCTCGTATACCAATACTTTAGTTAGATAATGGACTTTAGTGCCACATTTTCATGTAATGCTAGATCAATAGTTTTTCTCATCTTATACTATGGGTGAATTTGGTATAGTGAGGGTGGGAAACTATGGAGTATATAAGGTAATTGGTGTGGTAGATGTTTGGTTAGAAACTAACACTAGATTCACTTAAAGAATGTTATATATGTCCCAAATTTTCATCTTAATATGATTTTAATGAAAGTTCTTGACTTGGATGGTTATGAAACTATATTTGGTGGTGGCAAAAGGAGAAACAAAAAAGGGTCTGTTATGGTTGCAAGGCAATGAATACATATACTCTTTATAGGATGTCAACTAAGTTGACATCAACAGAGGCAAAAGCAATCGAAGATTGTTGTATAAAATGATGACATATGTGCCTTGGTCACCTAAGTGGCAAGGGACTTAACACTAATACAAAGCAGAAGCTCCCTGTTATTAAAGGTAATTTACTAAAACCTGACAATCAGTGTTTGGTTTGTAAGCATCACATTGTTTCTTTTCGTAGATTTCCTCAACATAGGAGGTCATATGTTTTAGATTTAGTTCATATTGATGTTTGCACCATGGATTCTAGAAGTCTTAGCAGATGTTTATATTTTGTGACATTTATTGACAATCATTCTAGAAAAGTGTAGATATTAGCTTTGAAGTCTAAAGACTGGGTATTTGATGTCTTCAAACAATTTCATGTAAGTGTTGAAAGAGAAACATGCAAAAAGTTGAAATGTTTCAAAGTAGACAATGGTGGTGAATACAAGGGTCCATTTGAACGTTGTTGCAAGGAATATGGTAACAAGCTTGAGAAGACATCACCTAAGACTCCATAGTAGAATGGGGTTATAGAGAGAATGAACATAATTACTAAAAAAGTCAAGTGTATGCTCTCTCATTCAAAATTTCCTACGCTTTTTAGGGTGAAGCAATGTGACCTACATTGGACTTAAGTAACCTCTTTCCTTCAATCGCTCTTGATGGTGATACTCCTGAGAGATTTTGGAGAGAAAAAGATGTCTCATTTGAAAACTTGAGAGTGTTTGGCTAAGGGCATTTATTCATGTCCCAATAGATGAAAGATATAGGTTTGATGTGAAATCCTAGTAGTGTATCTTCTTAGGCTATGGTAATGAAGAGTTTGGTTATCAGTTTTGGGATCCTATTGATAAGAAGGTTATCAGAAGCCGAGATTTTATTTTCTTTGAAGACCAAACAAATTAGAGATATTGAAAAATAAGTCAAGTGTTGAATGTAAAAATAAACTACTTGTTTTTCACTAAAAACCACAAGTATATGGGTTGTTATTTGTAGTAAAAAGTGGATATCGTCCCACAGATATTGTGCTTAGGCACCACTTAATTCAAGTTATGCTTTGTTTAAAACTCAAATTCAAATAATAAAAAACTGAAAAATACACTAAATCACACAAACTAACAACAAACAAATAATGTAACAAAAGTGCAGAAACTTTGATTTCAAGATTAAAGATTAGAGATCACTTTTTCCTTATCTTATCTCCCTCCTACCTTGTTGATTGAATTGTGTGTGCCTCACCTAAGATGTCCTAATATTTCAATCACCCTCTCTTAAGGTGTAATCAAATGTCCCTAGCCAAATTAAATAGAATTGACTATGCAATCTCTGAATCTATAAAATCAGTCCACCAATTTAACTAGTTATGAAGCTATCCTGTGGGTAATAAACTAATTAGTCAAGATCTCTCTCTAACTAGTCATTTAACTTGATAAATGCAGGTCTATAGGGTGCCAACTCTCATTGCACAACCCTGCACAATTTACCCAACTCAATTTTTCAATATATTGTAAGGTTTAAGCACAACATTTATCAAAAGCATTCATTCATTCAAAACAACAAAGTAGGATTTCAACAAGTAGTTTAAAAGTAATCTCTACAATAAATTCAGCCACTCATAATAGGAACAAGTTCAACCATATCCATATTCTCAAGAATACAAAACATACTGAAAAATACAAAAATAAAATAAATAAAATGGTAGCTTTATTCCTTTTTTGTATCTGAAAATATGAAAAATGGAAGATTGATGGAAGCCCTTAATTATCAGGCCCAATTCCCACCTTTTGCAATTGGAAGCTTGTGACTTTACGTGAACAGTGAAAAATGTGAATGATGGCTACTGAATATATATATGTGTGTGTGTAAGGAAGGCTTTTTTTATTTTTTTTGGTCTTTTAGTCACCTAGGGTTCTTTTTTAGGGTTCGAAAATATTGAAAAGTCACTTGAAAACTTGAGTATGGAAGTGTCCCCACGTTTTTCCATATGCTGGCCACACTTGTGGCTTATATGACACGGTCGTGGCCCTTGAGTAAGCTCTCTGTAATGATCATAGCATGCAGGCCACGATCGTGGGCCAATCCTTATGCTTTTGTCACGATCGTGGCTAGATCTTGGTGCTTCTATCATGATCGTGGCTTGCCTGCTACGATTGTGGGCTTGTGTTATGGCCCAGGTTTCCTCTAAAACTCCTCTGTTCTTTGATATTAACCCCAAAACATTGGCAAATACAAATAATTAACAAACTAACACAATTTTATCCTAAATACATACTAAATGATTGAATTAACGGCTAAATACATATCAAACTATGCCCTAAAACACGATGCCATTTACTCTTACCATCAAACCAATGCCATTAGCCATAAATGATACCATTGTTGAGCCAGAGCTTCCTGTCAGGGTTGTTAATGACGAGGGAGATATAACTATTGATGGTGACAATAGAGAAAATGAGCTTGCAGCATATGATATGCCTGTTGAGTTAGTTCCACTATAACCAACATCCCTGATTGAGCCTTAGTTGAGAAGATATACTAGATAATATTGTCCTTTACAACGATACCCCCCACATGACTCTATGTTGTTGATTGATATGGGAGAGATAGAAAGCTACAAAGACGCTGTGTCACTTGAGTGAAAAGATAAGTGATTGAAAGCAATGCTAGAAGAGATGCAATCCTTATATGAGAACCACACATTTGAGCTAGTAAAACTGGCACAGGGTAAGAGAGAACTTAAGAACAAATGAGTGTTAAGTAAAGGAGAATAGCAGTACAAGGCTAAGTTGGTTGTGAAAGGTTTTAATTAAAAAAAAAGGGGAATTGATTTTGAGGAGATTTTTCGCCCATAGTCAAGATGTCTTCAATTCAAGTGTGGTTAGGCCAGCAGCCAACTTAAATTTAAAGATTGAACAACTTGATGTGAAGACAACATTCTTTTACAACAAGAGGTAAAGAAAATCTTGTCTGCCGATTGGAAAAAGAGTTTGTATGGCCTTAGGTAGGCTCCTAGGTAGTGATACAGAAAATTTGACTTTTATGTTTGATTATGGGTATGTCAAAAATTCTTCTGATCATTGTGTATTTGTCAAGAAATTATCTGATGGTGAATTTATCATTCCCTTATTATATATGGATGACATGCTGATTATTGTTCATGACAAAGAAAATTGAAAATCTCAAATGACAGTTGAGTAGATCCTTTTCTATGAAGGATTTGGGTGTTGCAAAGCAAATTCTTGGCATGAAAATTTCTCGTGATAGAAAGAATGGAAAGCTATGATTGTCCCAGCAAAGCATATTGAGAATTTAGCATCCCGTTACCCATGATAAGACTTGAATAGTGAATATGAGAAATTATTGAGAAATTAGAAAGTGCAATTCATGCTTATGCAAAATATGGCATATACATACACGATAATATTGATTTTTGCACATTAATATGATTGTATATGCATTCATGACATTTTTCGGGTATAATTGAGTTAGTAATGCGATTAAAATGTAATTTGGTAATTTTGGTATATTTCGGGTATTTTGGAAATTTGAAGTATTTTTTTAGAATAAGCAAAATGTTGACATTGGACTAATTATATCGTGACATGTGGCAGCTTATAGATGTGACAAATGGCTCACATGTATAATGACATGTGGCAGTCGTATTTGGGAGACACGTGTATTTCATGCAAAGAATACACGTAGCTAAGTGTTTAGTAAAGAAAGGTTACTGAACATCGTTTGTTCTTCACTGAAATCACCAAAACACTCTTCCCTGTTCTTCATCACCGAATAGCAAATTATTATTCTTTTTGTGCTATTGATTCCCTCTCATTGCTGAAATAAGTAAGTAACTCTGATGATGTTTTATAGTGTAAATATATACATGCATCAGTAGGTTTGAGAAGTGTAGTTTCAGTGATAAATGAATCGGATGATGGATTTGAGAAATAGAAATATGAAATAGGATTTGTTTTAGTTTGAGATGAGTTATGTAAGAGTGCTGGAAAATTGATGACTATTGAAAGTAAGATAGATAAATAAAATGTAGAAAATTGAAATTTGCATGTACGAGAATCGAATTTTGATGTTTAAGTGTGAATCTTGGATTTTTGAATTGTGTGTGTGTTGATGAACTAAAAATGAGTTAGAAGAATTGTTTTGAGTGTTATTTGAGTTAATTAATGTGAGAATCAACTTTTGGAAAATTTACAGTAGAGAGAGGAAGTGAATATGAAGTTTTGGATTTTTGGTGTTTGAATGGTAACTTGAATATGATTTGTTTAGAGATTGTATTTGGAGTTAGAAATGTAGAATAAATGAATTAGGAATGAGTAAGTCTAGAAATAAAAGGAAAATGGAAGGAGAAGAAGAAAAGAAATTCAGTGAAGAAGAAGAGAGAAAGCACGATCGTGCTTCAACACGATTGTGATATCTCTAAAAAAAACAACAAAGTCGCGATCGTGCTTTTGCATGACCGTAACTTCACAGGTGCAGGTGGATATCGCGATCGTGCGTTCAATTGATTTTTCTGAAGAAATTATTTCTGAACATCCTTCAATCTTTTTATTATAACTTCTTCATTTGATGTCCAAATGACTTGATTCTTGATGCAATAGATTCATAAGACATTTATATACATATCCACCAAAAATCATAGCTTTCTGAAATAGATTGATTATTGAATTTAAGATGAAAATGTTGAGGAATACTAGAATATGATAACTGAGATGATTTCACTGAACATACTTCGGTATTTGGACTCTGTTTGATCAGTAGGTTTCCAAATGGAATGATTCTTGATTTAAATTGAACTAGAGACATATGGACACAAATTGTCTAAAGAGATCAAATTTTAATTCTATCTCTAAGAATTACATAATATGACTTGAAGCTCAATATAGAGTACAGTTATAGTTCATAGAATAGTACAAAGTAAATTGAGTATAACTTTTGGAATATTGAATCAAATTGTATGATCTTGGTGTCATTAGAAACTTAGAACATTGGAGAACAATTTTATAGAAGAAAGTGTTGTCTAATTGTGTCAATTAGCTTATCAAAATAATCATGCAAAGTTAACCCGTAAGGATGTAAGAAAAATTTGAAGTGGTCAATTAGGTTACGAAATTGATTTCGCATTGTTTTATTATAGTCCAAATTATAAGTACAAATGGTATTAATGAGGGTTTTGATATCTGAATGATTTGATGATAAGGATCACAATAAGATACCCTGAATTGTCATTAAACATGCATTGTACATATTTTATATAAGTAGATATGCATAAAGGAATACTTATACATTTATGCAAAATTGTGATATTTGTATATGTGTTTTGTATGTTATAGAGGAGCACATTAGACGCCAGTCAGACACTGTCGATCCATCCAAGTAATAGCATATTAGAGCATACTGTGAGTCAACCTAGATGATTTTCCTAGGATTTATTGAATTTGTTTGACTTCCAATTATGAACTATTTCTGATTTGTTATGAATTTCGGACTTAAAGTCCGAGGAGTTTAATATATGGAATGTATTAGAAGTGCTCTGATTGCTTTGAAATTTTGAATGCTATGTGAATTCTCAACAAAAGTTGAATGCCGGACTTAGGTCCGAAGACTATGAGATTCTGATTGTGTACCATGCTATGTGAATTCTCAACGAAAGTTGAATACCAGATTTAGGTCTGATGACTATGAGATTCTGATTGTGCATCATATGTGACTGTTATATATGGCATATTCAGTATTTGATGCATTTCATAAAATGCATACTCAGATAAAGGCATTTTGACTGGAGTAGTCAGTATGAAAGCGCTTGCATGTAGAGATTTGCTCCGTGATTTCTGATTTTGCACGTAGAGCTATGCTCTATGACTCTGTTCTGACTAAACCCAATGGGCTAGTATTTGTATACGTATGTGATAGGCACTCGGTCACAACAATAATAACGAATCTAGAGTCTCATATGCATTTGTACTTGTATATATCTGTTCTAATTCATAATGATTATATGATGTGCCATAATAATGTGAGTATTTGGATTATTCATGATCTGAATGAACATATGTGAAATATGTGATTTTGTGTATTTGACCTGGGTGAAATCATCAATGATGGTTCACTCATTGAGTTTATAAAACTCATAAAAAATTGCAACGTGAATTTTCAGGTTTAGAGGAGCTATCCAATTAGACCTATTAGAGTTCAGCCACTGCAAATGAGCATAAGGTAGGGGTCAGGATCAGTTTTCACCTACATATGTCTTCAGTGATTATGTTTTGAAATTATATTCTACAAGAATTGTACAAAGTGTATGTGAATGGTTTGGTAATGAAATGACATTATGATTGCAAGTGTTTTATATCTGAAATAGGCCCAAGTGGCTGTTGAATACTAATGTTTGTAATAATTGTAACTTGTGAATGGAAATGTTTTTAAATGAAGTGGGCCCGATTTGACTAATGAGTTTTGCATACGTGTAGATTGTTTTAAATGAATTTTGACTGAATGATTGTTTTAGTATACCGTGGGGTACGTACTCGGATATCACCATGGATGTCGGGTATGTGTCCTATGAGAGTGGGGTGCTACAGAGAAGGTATTAGATAAGTTTAACATAGGCAATTCCAAACTAGTTAACACTCCATTTGTAGGTCAATTTAAGTTAAGTTTGAAGCAATGTCCTACAAATGAGAAGGAAAAAGAATAACGTAAGGCTTCTATCGTGGGCCTTTCTGGCATGAAACCAAACTAATTTCCTAGATAGAAGCATCCTTTCTCATTCTATTCTTAATTACCTTCTCATATAACTTCATGATATGACATAGTTGTTGTAGCTTTAGATGTCCAATTTGTTCTTACATAAAGGAATTATCATACTAAATCTCCACTCATTATGCATTTCGAAAGACTTAAAAAGAATGATATTAAAAAACTTGGCTAACTAAGTAATGCCCTCTTTGCCTAAACTCTTTCCCAACTCTATGGGTATCTCAACAGGCCCTACTGTCCTACCACTATTGACCTTCCTCAATGTTTTCTTAATTTCATCCCTTGTAATATATCGACAGCAAGTGAAATTACGAAACCTCTCAAACAAGCTAAGGTCATCTAAAATGATGTTATCCTTTATGCCTTTATTAAAAAGGTTATAGAACTACCTCTATCATCTTCTCTTGATATTATTCTCAACTATAAGCTCACCTGCCCTACTTCATCTTTTATACAATGAACTTGATCTAAATCTCTCACTTTTTTTTCCTAGCACTTGCCAACTTAAAAGTATCCCTTCTCTATTTTTAGTATCCAATTGTTGAAATAGTTTCTTGTAAGCTCTACTTTTAACTTATGAGATTATCATCTTCGCCTCTTTCTTTGTCAATTTATAACTTTCTCAATTACTAACTCTGTCCACTTCTATGATGCTATCCAATAAAGCTTTATAGGTAGCTGTTTTTATCTTAACTCTTTCTTAAACGTCTTCATTCTACCACTAAGGCTCTCTCTTATTATCCCTTAACCCTTTAAAGACACCTAAGGTCTCTAAAGTTGTATTCCTTAAAAGCGTTGCAACTCTCTCCCACTTCTAGTTTGCATCTCTTACCAAATTCCATTCCTCTACATACATTACTCTATCCCTAAATTGTTTCACCATATCTCCTTTTAAATTCCACCATTTGAGTCTGGTACATCTACTAGGACTTTTCTTCTTCTTACAACGCTTAATAAAAAGATCCAAAACTAACAATTTATGCTATTTTGCAGGGCCATTTCTAACATTTTATAAACCTTAAACAAAGTTAAAAAAAAAGGCCCCAATAAACTGACAATATATAAATATGTAAACTTTAAAAGCATATTTTTATTATTAAAGAGACTACTTTAAGCTCCTCATTGTGACATAATTGAAGAATCTAATAGGTTACACTAATTCTTAAAATTAAGATTCAGAGAACAACTCAAAACAATCAAATGAAAAAAATAAGAAAAAAAGCCTTATTTTGTTCTTTATAAGGGTTAAAAGTAGGCCCTATTTTGTCTCATTTTATTATTTATGAAGGTCAAGAGTAGGCCCTATTTTATTCTTTATGAGAGTGGGTCGTGGGTAGATGGCTTTCCTGCCTTGCCAATTACTCCAATAAAGTGGCGAGAGAGTTATTCTTCACCAATTGCTCCTAGTTTTTCTTAAAAAAAGAGTTTACTATCACCAATTGAAACCCTATCACATTTACCAAAAAAATTGAAGCGCTATCACGAAATCCAATAAAATGGTCTCGCTAATTTTTTTTCACCGTACCTGAAACCCTCATGAGTACCCATGAGTATTCATCTGAGATTGCTCTTATATGACCATTAAAGTCTCCTCGTAGAATAAATCTCTCGCCAGGGGGTATTTACCAAATCATCTCATCTAGCTCTTCCCAAAAATGACCCTTAATCTGTTCGTCTAACCTACTTGAGGTGTATAAATACACACCACATTTATAACAACAACCTCACCACAATCTTTAAGGATATAATCATATCATTAGACTTTTTTGTCGCACAATATGTTATATGGGTTCCTTGACAACTAAGATTTTATAAATAAAACAATTTTATTTAATAATTATTAATTCAGTTTGCTTAAATAACTTAAAACATATATTAATTTATTAAAAAAGTTCAACATTTATTTTAATAAATATAATAATTTTTACTGATAACATATAATAAATATTCTATGAGAGATTAAAATAAAATTTCATTTACAAAAAATAATTTATTTTTAAGTTTTATTTGATTTGTAATTGTCATATATAAATTTATATTAAAATATTACAAATAAAATTTTATTTTTCTCTTATATTGTATTATTTATAAATTAAGATTTGATTTTAATAAATATTTTTAAAGTAAAATTTATTTAAAATTTATAGATTTTGAAGATTTCATAAGTTATAATAACCAATATTTTAAAAACCAGTTCGATGAGAAAAGGTTTAAGGTTTAAAGGTTCAACTGGTATTAAACCGTTATAAAATTGGTATATAATAAATAAGAAATAAAATTACAAAAATAAATAAAAATATAGTGTAAAGTAAAATATTTTATCGAAATAAAAAGTACTAGTAATGCATATAAATATATAATAAACTAATAAAAATATAATAATTTAAACTATAATTGAATCTAACATAAATTTTAAAATAAAAATAATTTATTTAAAGGCTCATAAAAGTTGAAGTATGCTTAAAGAAAGTCAATAGAAAGGATTCTAATTTTATTCTAACTTCTTTTTTAATATCCTATAATCATATTTCTTTATAGTTTAAATATTATTTTTAACACATTCTTAAATTATATTAAATGGAGGATAAGCTTTGGAGTAACTAGTAAAGTTGCTCTTTTATGATCTAGGATATGTTGACTTTTTGACTTTTTAAATTATAACATTGACTTTTTGACTTTTAAAATTATCTTAAACAAAATTACTTATGTATATATTAATTAATAATTCAATTTATTAAACAAATTTATGATACAAATAATAATTAGTTTTTAATAATAATAATTTAAAAAATTTCAATTAAAGTATAAGAAGATAAATAAAGAACCTAAAACTTGACAAATATAATTACTAGTGAGGATAAATAAATTTAGTATTGTTAATGATAAAAATGATACTTTATTTTTATCAATTATAATTTAAAATAAAATTTTAATTAAAATATAGAGAGATAAAAATATAAATTATAATTTATTAATTAAATTATGTAAGAGAAGTAAAAGAAAAAAATATTTAAAATTCTGAAGATTTTTTACTTTTTCCCGTTAAAAATTACTACTTTTTTAACAACAATGATGTATTCTCTTAAATATGACTCTTTTTACCTGTGCTTAAAGGTTTATTTAGCCGGTTTTTAAAAAACCGGTTTATCATTAAACCAAAAGATTATAAACACAAAATGGATTAGAAAAGAGGTTGGTTTCCGTATTTAAGTTTGAATCGGTCGGTCTAGTTTAGTTTTAAAATCATTGATAAAAATTAGAAAAAATTAAAATAAAAAACATAACTAAAAAGTCAAACAAACAAATTTTTTATTGAATTTAAAAACAAAAATAAAAACCTAAAACTATCACTACAAGAAATAGGGCATTTAGCGACGGAAATTACCGACAGAATTCGAATGTTTTCCGACGGTAATGTAAAATAGCGACGGAAAATTATCGACAGCCAACGACGTCATTAAAACGGCTGTTGGTGAGTGTACCGACGGTATCGCTCATTTTACCGATGGAAAATAAAATTCCGTCGGTAAATAAAATTAATTTTTTTTAAAAAAAGTCTCCATCATCGTTGATGAGGTGTTCTTCAAGACTCTTCCTTTTATCTTCAGCAGAAGTAGTCACAATTTTCTCAAC
>JAOTAX010128179.1:0-19299 GCA_025629825.1 Erythroxylum guanchezii | reverse complement strand
AAAATAGACTCCTCATTTGTTTATATTATTTGTCAACTTCCTCCTAAACACACAACTCATTGTCGGAATTTTCAACCCAATAATCACTTTCAATTTGATGAAAACCATGTTTTCCCAGACCCACTTGGACATGGTAGGTTGAAATGAAGCCAAAAAATCAATTTTATATGATATTGTTTATTAGGATAAAGACATATTATCTCATTTTAGGGTTACTAAGGTTTGTTTGGCTACCTTGAGTTGATTAAGGTTTGGACCGAGTTTGATTTTTTTTTTTTATAATTTTGGGTTTCGATTTGAGTTTAAGCTCGAGTATTTTTAAAGAAGTGATTCATTTTTAATTTTTAATAAAAAATATATAATTAATTATATTTGATTCGAGCTCAATTAACCTTCAGGCTGCGAACTCGATTGAACTTTAGATAGAGATTGAACTTGGATATGATAGATCCATTGCTATCATTGTATTTTTAAAAATTTTTGAAGTAAATTACAACTAATTTTATTGTGATTCGTGCTTACAATCCCTTAAATTAGTACCTTGGATAAATTTGAAATTAATCAATATTCACAAGAGACAATATGGAGCCAATTTAGTGTTTGAGATGTTGAAGATACCAATAGTGATAGGTAGAGTAACGCAATATTCTTTTTCTTTATCCAAGAAACATAATGATCAAGCCTACAAGATCTAATCAAGGAAAATAAATTCTAACAACTTAGCATCAATTCTTTGGTCCGTTAATGGTGCAAGAGGGCATTCTTAACTGAAACATATGCGTAAACCAGGGGCAAGAAGATCCGTCTGACGTTAAATTGTTGCAGAAACTGTTTATACAAGTAGGATTATGGCAGATTTACGTATTGGAATGGCAAAGGTTGGATTAGAAAATGGCACTGAGATTTTTAAGGACAATAACACAGTTTCAACTATCATGAAACTGATTCGCTTTCTGGTTCACATGATGGAGCAGAAACTATTAAAATCATCACAAACCACATACCAGACATCACAACTTCGACATGTCTGTGGAGGAGAAGGAACAGCACCTTTCGTTGAAGTGTCCTTCTTCTCTTCCTTTGAAGTGTCCTTCTTCTTCTTCCCTTCCTTTGGAGGCCCTATACTCTCAATTGATGCAGATCTTCTAAATTTCCTCACCTTGTTAATGATCCTCACTGGATCAGCTTCACCAATGACAGTGACCGTGTTCTTTGATGGGTCAAGCACAATGGAAGTTATACACTCAACTTCTGCAATTAACTTCATTACCTTCTGCCTGCATTTTGAACAGAGCAATTGAACTGACACAACGGTTTTCTGCAGAAAAAAAAGAAAAAGAACAAAGTCAGAGTCAGAGTCAGAGTCAAGAGTCCTGTGAACTTTCTTTCTACTGGCTCAGGTGATTCACAAATTTATCTCCTAGCAGGAACTGAACGGTGTCAGTATAACTACAAGCAGATGGAGCAGTAGAAGAGCATGGTCGAGCAACAATATAACCTTTGACATGATTTCACCGATGATTTTGTCAGAACTGGACAGGTACAAGCTGCTGCAGACAGTATGTTTGTATCAGAAACACCATATATAATTTGTATCTGAAATGTTTCACCTAATTGTGGAGCAATGATGAGGACTTAAATTACAATTACCCAAGTTAGGCCAGACCATAAAAGGAGTAAATGTAAGTAGTTTACTACTGACTTAGAAGTAAATGCCTGCCAGAAGCCACTTGATTGGATTACATGTTACCTCCTATGCTCATTCAATGCAGAAGAAATTCAACATTTTTTCAAGCTTTTTGATGATGTAGAACATTGGTTTCACCTAATAGTCTTGGTTTTTTTTTTTATGGTACGTACAGAAATCTTCAACTAGATTAAATAACCTCACATCAACACTCTGCTTAAATTTTCTCATCACAAACTCAGATCAGACAGCATAAAATACATATGAGAATCTCCAGTTTCCAGAACAGACAAGTGGGAAATGCACTAGTATCTCCATTGAAAGATTAGATGGAATTGGAAGATGCAAAAGAATTTGAGCATTCTGCAATTTTTCTCATGAGTGGCAATAAGCTAATACAGTGTAAAACAGATGTAGCCTTTACTTGGAGTTGGAGGGAGGAAAATAACAGATGGGATGGTTGGATGGTTCTTCAGGCAGGCATTGTCACAGTCAATGCATCTGCATCGTATTTTTCCATTGAGCCTAGCTAGAAGAAACATTATATAGAAATTTTCTAGAATCATGAAATCTCTCTCTTTAATTCTACGTGCTTAAAAAAGACAAATCAGCTGATATGTGCTTTACCAAAAGTACTTTATATGCTATGTACTGATTACACCAAGTTTTTTAAATACGTACTATACATCAGATGCCGATAGATGTGAATGAAATGGCACCATAAGGAGCAGTTAAGGTATCGCTTTCTTTGTAGAACACAAGAATGTATGTTGTCATCTTCTACGTCTATCCTTTCCCTTCGTTTTTTTTGTTTTTTTAACCAAGGTGTTTGGAGTGGGTTGCTACTGATGGCACTTTTAAGTCGTTATCATATTCAGATTAATCCTAGTTCGTACTGAGTGGTTACCCTTTCCGTCATGAACAAGATAGGATTGAAACTGACAATTCACCTCGGTATCAAATGCTGTCAGCAGTCCTTGATAACCCATTTTACAACCATTTCCTGATGACTTTTCACAGCTCTTTTAGACTTTTCAAGGAAAGGATGGCTAAAGTTGCAATTTCAAATTCCAAGGTTGCCGTCCAAATTTAATAAACAAAATTCGATGTCGTTTTATGTGTATTAAAAAAAAAAGGTTAAAATAGGATAATTAGAGTAGTGGATTTCTTTCCGTGTTTTGGATCTTTTAAACTCTGTCTAGGCCTGACTATTGCCCAACAACTCTGCTAACCCCTGGGAAAACAAGACAGATTCATAGACTTGGCGGCTTGGCGGCTTGGCGGCTTGGGTAAGGATTGCCGCTGATAGAGGGTCCAATTACAAGTAGACGAGTAGACTGAAATGACTAATCTTGTACATTTAATGATCTTTAATTATGATTTGTCTAATTATTCTTTAAAGGTCATTTATCCAAAAGCCTTCAAATTTTTATGTTTTCACACATCAATTATGTATGATTATTCAATTAGTGTAAAATAAAAGTTATATTTTAATTAGATAGCTTATATTAAATATATAATTTTCACCTTAATATTTTAGTAGCTAATGCATGTTATATGAAACCTTTTTTTCTCTTGCAAAGCCAAATATGTTGGCGGCTACATCAAAAGTTTATTGCATAAAACAAAGTAAGAACAAAGCTTACTACTTGCACTTGGTATTATTGCAAACATCCTTGCCCTGAACTGAACTAAAGAAGAAGCCACTCAGATAACACTAATGTCAAACCACACCACACAAGCTCATCAATAACACTAAGTAGTGCCAAACCACGACAGCACTGTAATAGACAAAACAGCTTCGAAGACTTGTCGAGTTTCATGCACTGCACCCTTCACAATCTACGGATCATCAGAAGCAGCAATATCATACTTCATTACTTCTTTCTCCAATTCAACTAGGTGCACCCCTTCGATAACTTCTTTTTTAACCCCTTCTCGGTAAAATACAAAAGAAGGGCAAGACTTCACACCGGCTGCTTCAGCAACAGACTGCAGAAACACAAAGGAACAAGAAGAAGATGTTTTTAAACTTCTTCAACTTATGATCGTACAGAAGGAAATGCAGAGACCTATATTACCTGAACTTTAGATATATCCACAACTAAGAACTTGAGTCTTTTATAGATGTGGGTCAATCCTTCGAACTCAAGATGCACGGGTTTGCATTTTTTACAATCCTCTGCAAAATCAGTGTATTCAACTACAACCTGTGATAGAGAATTGTTAGAAACTGTATAGTCATGGAGATATATAGCTTAAGATCAACAAGAAGCATACATAACTACATACCCATTTATTGAATTTAAGTTCATCTTCCCAGGCTCGAAGGCTTTGGATGGGGATGAAAACTCCTTCAGCCATTGTCGAAACGTGTAAGCTTACAAGACAGAGCGTAGTAATGAAGATAATAAGTTGTTTCGACATCTTCACCTCCGAATTGATTTAGCCTATAGTAAAACCAAAGCTTTCTAATATTGTGTATGAGTTGGTGACAAATACTGAATGCTTATCGCATTTATATACAGCTACGTACGTCTCTCACTTGTCCTAATATTACATATATAATCTATTTTATTTTATGTCAACTTACGTTTTTTTTTAAAATAATTTAGTTTAATGCAAGCAAATCTTTTATGTTTCTTTTGAAGATTATGACACATGTGCTATTTTGATGACATCACGGCTTACGTGAGAATGAATTTGTTTTATAAACTAAAATTATTTTCATTGATATAGAATTTCATTAATAGGCATTTCAGATTTTAGAATTGCAAATTGTTACATAATTATTATCATATGAGAGAAAATTGAAGAATTTTATTTAAGGAAAAATATTAATATATTATTTTTATATTGCTCCTTATAAGAAGTTTTAATTGATTATTAATCACAAATTAAGTAATATTATGGATGACAAAGGGTCGGGCCGGGCCTGAGACGGCCCATGACATGTACATACTCGATTGGCCGAAGGCGGGCTAGGCTGGATTTAATTTTTTAAAAAAATTCTAGAAACAACATCATTTTGTCTCTTTTAATAGGGCCACAGGTCGAGTCGACTGGATAGCCTTGGCCCCAATCTTGGCTGTGACCTAGTCAACCCAAGCCTCACCATTTTACTTCATACTTGGCTAGGTCGGGTAGGGCTTAACTTGGGCCGAATTGCCAGCTCGGGCCAAATCGTCATGCCTAGTAATATTTAAATTTTTTGTTTTTATATCAAATTATTATGATTATATTATCTTCATTGCTATTTTTACAAAATAATCTTTTTCAAATTTTCCTTTAAACATATACATAAATAAAAATAAATCATTTTTGGTTGTAAAAGAAGTTAATGTCAAGCAGCATACTCACGATCTTAGTAAAATTTAAATAATTAGGATATTCTCCGGATCCTATGGATCTCATTATCTTAATTAATTAGGATATTCTCCAAATTTTATGGATCTCGTGATTTTAACCATTTTATAATTAATAAAAAAGTGACTTCGAATGTATACTATACTTCACTGGTTCATTTATTACGATTGGATTGCCATGTAATCACAAGACTGTAACGAGTATAGCATAACCACTATGTGTATCCAGTTCAAGATATATAATATATTTCCTCCATCTCGAGCGGTTGTATAGACAAGCCAGTCATGGGGAAATCTGTGAAGAACGAAGCGTTTAGTACCATTGGTGTACGCTCAAGTAGCTGCATAGCAGACGTATAGGTTGGGTTGCTCCAGCTCTGGATTAAATTTCTTATCGGCAATCTCTGAGATAACGGAGTTTTTGTTCAACCAGTGCAAAGATTTGAGCCATCCAGTGATATAGTTCAGGCTCTTCTTGATTTATCTTCCTTGTCATTTCTTCATTGACGTACCTGGACATTAGATTGGAGCTTAATTGCACGAAGTACCAAACCACACATAATAACCACACGCTTACTTAGTAACACAATTGCCAAACCACACTTTCGATGTCCCTCATCGTTCTGTATAACGTATTCCTACAAATTCTTTGACCAACTCTTCCCATCAAGACCGCAATTTAGGGATGTAATTAAGAATTTACTGACAATCAAAATCCTTAAATAATACTAGATATTTTCTAAATCATGGTTTCGACTTTCCTCTGCTAATTAGCAATATTTTAAAAATTAAATCAAAATTTTAATTAATTCTTATTCCATTTTATTAAATCTTATTCACACATTTATATAAGAGTTCACATAAATATGTGGCCAAAAATAAGTAGCACAAGGTTAGAACACCTTAACGTAAACAAGGTGCTCTAACTCGAAACTAGTTATTCACATGCATCCCCAATACCTTTTTTCATCCCAAGGTGAAACCCTCGAGGCATATACATATTTTTAATTATTGATTTTTTCAATCACTCATTTTAGTAAATATTTATTTATTTTAATAAACTTATAATTTAATTAATTATTACACACGTGATGAAGTTTATATAATTGGTTAAAATAATTGGATAGAAATTTATTTTTTAAGGATATTTCAATATCACAAAATATTTTCAAGTAATTGAAAATAATAAGAATATTTTTTGGAGTTAGTAAAATCAAAAGAGTATTTGATTAATTTTAGGTAATTAGAAAAATAAATTAATATCCATTTTAAACTTAAAACAGATTGTTACTTTGTATTTTTACTGTAAAACCCATTAATCATGTATTATAAAAGTTGAAACCCCAGTACCTTAAAACTTCTTCTCTTAATTGTAAGTTAAAAAAGAAAAAAATGTTGTAATGAATCTTTATAGTTATTAGAAACATATTTATTATAAATAATTAATATTAATATTTTCTTAAATAAAAATTTACTTATTTGATTAATAATAATGACATCTAATTTGCTACCAATCGTCCTCCTTTGAAATTCAGATCTTCTATCTAATATAACTCTATCTTATTTTGTCTAATTATAAAACGTCGTCGTTGTTCTCAAATTTTGAACTCTCTATTACTCTTCCAAAATGTGTAACTTACGAGCCAAGCCGACTAGCCGTTGTACTTAGTCATCTTCTTCTTATCACTCCAGAAATTTAAGAATACTTTGTCATCTTCTTCGCATCAGAAATCCCCCTCTCTCCGCTTCACCTCCTCCTTACTTTTGTAAATTTATCACAGAATTAAGTTTATCACAGAATTAGAAAGAAGGATGGAGCATGAATAACGATGAAGCATTTGCAGGCATCCTTTGTCATTTTCTTTGTAACAGTATAGAAGTCGCCCTTTACCAGAATAACGACGAGTCTCTTTGCCTAATCTCAACCAATTGAGATCCCCTAATGTCAACCAAATCAAATTATGCGTCATTTAGGATGATTTGTTTCTGAGATGAATGAAACGATTTCTTTCAGGAAGGAGGAAAGACCAAGCTGCACGGTCGTGCAGCAGTTGCACATTTGTGAATTTTCAATTAGTTTTGAAGTATATGGAAGAACAACCATTATTTTCAATTAATTAATAGAATTAGACAATCGTTAGCATAAAATGTAATAATTGAAATTAAGAAATAAATGTAAAAAAGAGTGGATATTAGTATTGTAAACAATTAGAGAAAAGGAAGTGATATGAATGTCAATGTCACTTTCATTCCATCAAATGAGTTTTTAAATATAGAGGAATTAATAACTGATTTACACGAAGATAGGATCTAAAGATACATAATAGTAAGTTGTTACAGGTTAACAAAAAGTTGTTACAGTCCAACAATAAGTTATTATAGTCCAAAGGGACGCAGTCTGTGATTATCCCTTAATATGCCCCCGCAAGAGCATGTCTCCGTCGAGAACATGCATCTTGTGTCGTAGCGTAGCTTGACGTCGAGAAGTCAGTGGTTTGGTAAGGGCATCTGTTATTTGATCATGTGTCGAAATATGTGCAACTGTTAATCCAACTCAATATGCCTCATTCTAGTATGAAAAACCAGATTCTTATAGAGATACGTAGTACCAAGATTGTCACAAAAGAGCACCGGCGACCCTTTGAAAGGAAGGTGAAGTTTAGATAATAAAAATTTCAACCATTGAAGTTTAGCCACCGTCGTCTCAACATAACGGTACTCAACTTCGGTTGAAGAACGTGCAACCGTTCGCTGTCGATTGGAGTGCCAAGATACTGGATTCCCACTTTAGTAAAAAATATAAGCCGAGGTAGAGGTTTTGTCATCACTATTACCTGCCCAATCTGCATCACTGTAAGCCAGAAGTTGTAATTGAATGTCACCAAAGACCTGAAGAGCCAACTATTTCGACTTATTAATTAAGTTGCAAGCCAAAGTGTATTATCTCTTTGATATATCAATAAACCTTTTTCACATGTTGTAAGTGAGTAATTGTAAGAGCATGCATAAACTAAGAAAGTTTATTTACTGAAAACGCCACATCCGGTCTCGTGTGAGCTAAATACTGAAGAGACCTAACCATCTGTTTATAGATCGAAACATCAGTCGAAGCAGTACCATCATCAAGGCGCAGCGGAGTTGATAGACATAATGGTGTTGACGTCGATTTCGCTTTAGACATACCAAAACATTCCAAAATGTCCCTGATATATTTGTGTTGTGAGAGGAATAACCTAGTGGATATGAGAATAATTTCGATCCCCAAAAAATAGGTCAAAAAATCCATCTGTTTTAACGAGAAAGTCGTGGATAATGCAGTAATGAATTTTGACAAGAATAGCAACAAACTTCCTATCAGGAGCAGATCATCCACATATACAAGAAAATACGCAACAACACCATCACAGTTATAAATGAATAGAAACGGATCACTGATACTATTACGAAAGCCGTGGGATAAAATAAATTTCTTCAGTGAATCATACCAAGCACGTGAAGCCTGTCGAAGACCATAAATTGCCTTGCGCAATCTACAAAAATAATCCAAATGTACGGATGCATAAAACCTGGTTGTTGTTTTATATAAACGTCTTCTAATAAAACACCTTGTAAAAAAGCATTATTTACATCCATTTGATATATAGGCCAACTGTGAGCAATTGCAATGGTAAAGATGATTTTAATTGTTTATGATTTAATAACTGGTGCAAAAGTCTCATGAAAATCTAGACCTAATGTTTGCGTACGTAAACCCTTTCGCAACCAAATGTGATTTGCACCTAGCAACATAACCAATTGGCTTTCATTTTATCTTATACAACCTTTTATTTCCAACGATGTTACTGCCTAGAGGTGCTGAAACAAGGTCCCAAGTGTGATTTGGCCCTCGGTGCCATTCAGCCCTTGGTGCAGAATACTCAATCTGATCCTAACCCAAATACGTATGGCGAGCTAGCGACTGATTTGACCAAGGCTTCGTGGAGCACAATCGTTAATGGATCACCACCAAAGGAATGTAGTAGGCTGATGCCTATGGGAACAGAAGAGAATGTAGCAAAGGTTGATCAGTCCTTAGCACCACCGAAAGAGCTTGGGGAGATGGATAGCCTTGATAGGCTGACATCTTCATCTGAAGTTAAGGGGCCAGCCTCTTCAGGTGGGGATCCACATTCTAACCCTGTAGGAGAGGAGTCCAGACAAAGGAGTAATGATGTGTCTGCTGATCCTGTTCAAGAAGAAGGAGAGCTTCCTCAAGACTCAGCTAGAGTGGGCAAGACTTCAGTGATGCGGAAAAAAGCCAAAAAGAAAAAGCATAGGGGGATTATATCCCCTGAATGCCTTTTTTAACTGATGTCCCTCCTTGTGTGGCTATTAGAAGACGTTGGCAGATCTAGATGTGGGCTGAGTCTGGTAGCTGAGTGTTAAGTTTCCTTTGTTTGTTTTGATAGTGGCTTTGTGATAGTGGCTTGAAAGGCTACTTTCTCTATTTTGTTTCTCCTGCATAGGTGTGAGTTTGGTATTCTTTGTTCATTGTAATTGATGTTCCTTTAGTAATTTTAAGTATTTTAAAATTTCAAAAAAAAGGTCCCAAGTATGATAATTTATGAGAGCTTCAAATTCCTCGTTCATCAAGGTTCTTCATAATGGATCTTTCATAGCCTGCAAGATACACGATGGTTCAAGATTAATTGGTAGTGGATGTTTGCTTACCTGATATACCTTTTTTTAGTTTATGGATGTTGTTCTTAGCTCAGGTTTGCAACGAGTGTATATTTGTGGTGGTTGGTACAACAGAAGAAGTAAGTGCTTGTTGATTTAGTGACTGTGTCGAATCTGTTGGTGCAGTCAAGGAGGTAGTAGGCAAGGAAGGCACTGATACAACAGTGTTAGGCATGCGATGAGTGGTTCTGCAGTCCCTTTCCACAGTTATATGGGGTGTCTGGTCAGTTTTGAGTTGGTTTGGAGCTGGTGGCTCAAGAGTTGGTGTTGGAATAAGATTGTACAAGTTGTGACAGAATTGGAGGTGAAGATAAGGACGACTTCGGATTAGACAGACGTGAACTAGGGGCTGACACAGACAGACTCAAATCAAGCAACGGAATCACTTAGGGAGGTGTGGTGGTGGACGATGTGGTGGTTGACGTGGGTAGGAGGGTGGAGCTGCAAAGAGAGTCGAATGGAAAAGAGTTATCGTAAAAAGTAATATGCCTAGATACGTATGTCTTGTTGGTGATAGGGTCATGGAAAAGGTAGGCATATTGCGAATTTGAATAACCAACAAATATGCAAGGTGTAGAGCGGGGTTCTAATTTATTACAGGTATAAGGCCGAAGCCAAGGAAAATATAAGCACCCAAATGAGTGTAGGTGATGATAATTTGGAGGAGATTTATGTAAAACCTCATAAGGGGATTGCATTTTGAGAACCGACGTGGGTAATCTACTGATGAGATATGCCGCAGTTTGAAAGGCATGAGTCCAAAAGGTAGACAGTAGTTTGGATTGATGTAGAAGAGCGCGACTGGTTTCTACGATATGTCGATGACATCGCTCAGTCATACCATTCAACTCGATTGTGTGGGGTGGGGTAGTATAATGGGTGATCCCATGTTGACCCAGAAAATTTTTTAAGTGCAACATATTCACCTCCATTATCATTATATAAGGATGTAATTTTGGTGTTAAAGAAAGTTTCAGCAAGTGATTTAAAGCGTGTAAAGGTGGATAACACATCAGATTTATTTCAAATTGGGTACAACCAAATGTATTTAGAGAAATGGTTGACAAACACTACATAGTAATGAAAGCCGTCAACCGATCTAATGGGTGCCGGAGCCCAAACATCACTGAACAAAAGCTGAAGGGGATGACTACCAGTAAGACGCATGTTTGAAAAAGACAGCTTATGACTCTTAGCACAAGCACAGGACATACAAGGACTCAAAAGAACGTCACTTATACGAAGGGAAAAACACTTATTTAAATGCTGAAGAATGGGTGTGGACGGATGACCTAAGATGTGATGTCAGTTCCGAAGGGAGACATGTGTAACTACATTGGCAGTATGGAACTTCTTCGAAAAGGAAATGTAGTACAAATCATCAGCACATTTACCTTGCATTAGTACCTCGTTGGTTGACATCCTTGACCTGAAAATGGGTGGAGAAAAATTCAATTGAAACATGATTAATATTGTATAGTTTAGAGACCGAAAGTAAATTATGTTTGAGTGTTGGAACATGTAAAATGTCGGGTAAGAATAAAGGTTTGGTGTGAGTAGTAAGTGTTATTGTACTAGTGTTGGTAATCGGTAATCCTGTACCATTTCCTACTACCAATTGATTCGAGCCATCATAAGGTGTTGCAAGCGAAAGATTGTGAAGATCATTAGTGATGTGATGAGATGCTCCTGAATCAACTATCCATGTATCTGAAGGAGTCTCTGCTATCTTTCGTGTGTAATTTGCCGAAGGGTTCCTATTTCGTGGTTGACCATTAATGTTAAAACAACAACGTGCCGTATGTCCCAGCTTTTCACAGTATTGGCACATGATCAAAAAAGAGGAGTCGCTACTGCCTTGGGTTTGTACTGGTGACGCTGAACCACCTAGAACTGGAGACACGCTCGAATGTCTAGTTCGTCCCCACTGTTGTGCTGTTGAGCCTGGAAGCTGCCCCTGCGGCAAGCTGCGATGCCGTTGTTGGTTCTAATGAGTCTTATACCCAAGCAACGCTATTGGAGTTGGACAATCAGACTTGACCGTTCGTTTTAGGTAAGCCTCATGATTAAGGAGCTTCTCATGAAGCTCTTCAAATGATATTGGAGATTCTCGAGCCCGAATGGCCGCTGCTATCTCCTTAAATTAAGATCCAATGCCATTTAGAACATGTATAATCAAGTTCGTGTCATCAAGTGGGATGCCAATAATTGCCAATTCAATCAGCTATGCTTTTAATTTGCCTTAGGAAAACAACCACTGTTTGTTCTCCTTTCTTAATGCAGGTGAGTCTTTCTTTCAGTGAAAAAATCCTTGAGCGAGAGCTACTCACGTATGTTTTGCCAAGGACTTCCTAAGCCTGTTTGGATGAGGTAACCGAGCCAAGCAAGGTCACTATGTTTTCTGCTATAGAGGAGATAATCGCAGCGAATAGGAGCTGATCCTGTCTAATCCAGTATGTATAGCTAGGATCAGTAGCTAGAGGACACGGGAAGGAACCATTCGTGTAGCCTTGTAGTCCATAGCCAGTTAAGAGCGCAGTCATCTACACTCTCCAAGTCAGAAAATTTGGTCCATTGAGTTTAATCAAAGTCGTATACAAAACAATCAATGAAGAGTTGTTGAACAAAATCATGTTTGCAGGACTTGTAGTGCTTGAGGTATCATTTGGAGTAGTCATGTCATGTATTAGGATGAACATAAGGGATCGTAGATAGGGTGAGGGTGAGCACACGACAGAGAAAAAAAAATCTTAGGACTTGTCGTTAGGCGTTGTTAAGCTCTGATACCATATTGTAAGCAATCAGAGAAGAGGAAGTGATATGAATGTCGTTGTCACTTTCATTCCATCAAATAAGTTATTAAATATAGAGGAATTAATAACTGATTTATACGAAGCTAGGATCTAAAGATACATAACAATAAGTTGTTACAGGTTAACAATAAGTTATCACAGTCCAACAATAAGTTGTTACAGTCAAAAGGGATGTAGTTTGTGATTATCCCTTAATAATTAGCGATAGAATTTTTTATATTTATTTATTTGTGCATTAACGAATTAAAATGAAAAATTAACAAATTACAAAAATATAATACAAATAAGAGGAACATAATGATGATGATTTTAATTGATAATTGTTTGTCATTTCCAAAGCAATGTTTAGCTAGGATTTCTCACCATTTAACTTGTTTGTTTCTGCACTTCTTTATTATGATTTTCATATCTTTGATTTTTTTTTTTACCTCTCACAAAGCAAATTAACTTTGTTGGTAAAGAAGTAGAATATCACAGCGGGCGAATAAAGATAATATTTTAACGAATTTAATTTGTTGGTAAAGAAGTAGAAGATCACAGCAAGGGAAGAAACATAATATTTTAACAAATTTCAATTATCTTCTCAAATAAGTTTTGTTTGTTTTGTCCTTACTTGTTTTTATTATTACCTCTCTCTGTATCTCTGTCTCTCTCTCTATATCTCTGTCTTTAAGCAATTCTTGTGATCATTCTCTATCTCTGTATCTATATCTCTAATTAATTCTTGAGGAGAATACATCATTTTATTTACATTTAATATGGAGAGATATCAGGTACTTTAGTCGTTGCCTCTTCTGGTGGTTGTTAAATTGAATTTGTTATTTATGATTTACTTATAGTAAGTTTTGAAGCTATTTTGAATTCATTCGTATCTAACTTTTTTGTTTCTGTTTATAGTTTCTGTTTATACATATATGTGAGTGATAATTAACGTATATTGCAAAAGTTGAGTTGATTAATATTGACTTCTAGTTAAGAACTTCTAAAACATATTATTCATTTTATGAGAAGAATTTACTGTGAAACCTTTAATTCTCCGATCACTTTTTTTTATAGGAATTATAGGAATTAAATAAGGTATGTGTGGCAAATTAAAATACCTCCCAGTATTTTCTGAACACTCCTTTTTTGTTGTGTTAATAATTTTATCTGAAAACGGTACTTTGTCTGTGAATTTGACAAATGTAGAAATGGAAGGTAGATCTACTTCATACCTTCGATTAGATTATGAAATTGAGAAGGAGCAGTATAAGAATGATATTGTCATTAGCAATGAGAGTAGTAGTATGATTTCATCTAATTTGGTTGGCAATGAGACTCGAAATATGAATTCAACTAATTTACTTGCCAATGAGACTCGTAATATGAATTCAACTGATTTGGTGAGTTCAAATTCTGAAGAGTACAGTTGCAAAGTTCGCTCATATGTTGCAAGAGAGTTAATACCGAAACTTGGCACAGAGTTCAAGACAGAAGAAGAAGCTTATCAATTTTATTTAATTTATGCCAAACATGTGGGCATTGGAATAATAAGAAGCAAAAGTCATAAAAACAAATATGGTAAATTGATTTGCAGGCTTTTTTGTTTTAGTGCTGAAGGTAAAAGGATGTCAAATAAAAGATTTGTATGTAGGAGCTCCACGTTCAGAAACAAGATTTGGTTGTGAGGCAAGAATGAAAGTTAATAGTGTGAAAACTGAAAATTTTCAAGTGATTTAATTTGTTGAGGATCACAATCACTACCTTTCAAGTCCTAACAAAACACATTTACATAGAAGTCACAGACAGATATCTTCAGCTACAACAACGCAAATTGAAATGGCTAATGATATGAGAATTTCACCAAAAGCATCTCATGATTAGATGGTGAGACAAGCAGGTAGGAGAAATAATCTTGGCTTTATTCTAGAGAATTACAGGAATTATTTAAGATCTAAAAAAACAAAAGATATGAAAAAGGGAGATACAAGTGGCATCTTAGAATATTTATATAAAATGTTGGTTGAAGATCCTAATTTCTTTTATGTCATTCAAGTGGATGAAGATGATTTGATAACTAATATATTTTGGTCAGACGCAAAGATGAGGAATGACTACTTAGACCTTGATGATGTTGTTTGCTTCGATACTACTTACAAGAAGAATGGTGAGGGTCGTCCGCTTGTTTTGTTTGTCGGTGTAAACCATCATAAGCAAACATCAGTTTTGGTGTTGCACTCCTATATGATGAGACTGCTTTTACACTTGAATAGTTGTTCGACACATTTGGTAGAGCCATGTCTGAGAAAAAGCCTACAACTATTCTTACTTATCAGGATGCGGCGATGGCAAAGGCATTAGCTTCAAGATGGCCTGAAACTCATCATCGACTACGTATCTGGCACAATTATCAAAATATTGCAATCCATTTGAGTGGTGTTTTTTCTCAGTTTAAAGATTTTTTGCGGGATTTCTACTTATGCATATATGATTATGAAGAAGAAGAAGATTTTTCCAATGCATAGAATAAGATGTTACAAAAATATGAACTTGAAGATAATGATTGGTTGAAACGTATGTTTCATATAAAGGGAAAATTGGCTTTGGTTTATGGACACCAAATGTTTTGTGCAGACATGACCACCACCCAACGAAGTAAGAGCATGAATAGCATTGTAAAAAGGTATGTGAGTTATCTGCATAACTTTTTACAATTTTTTAATGACTTCCAGAGTGTAGCACCCCACCCTCGCGAGACACGTACTCGACATCCTGAGTGATATCTGAGTGCAAATCCAACAAGGATGGCATGCTAGAACAGTCAAACTCTCGAAAACTCAGTACTTTTTTTTGAAAAACAATATATGCATATGCGGAAATCAGTAATCAATTTCGAGCCCATTCTTTTCTTTCATAACATCAAAGTCACATTTATTCCTATTATCCTCAAGATCATTCTCATTTACAAACCCTTCCGCTTTGGAAGGTTATTACAAAACAGAATATTCAAATGTACATATTACAATAATTCCAGAAGACTTAATTTGATACAAAAATAAGAAAATACTAATGCAAACGCAATTTGATCCCGACCTCTATCTCTCACTTAAATGCAGTAGGTATACTCCTGTTTGTCTAACGGGGTATTCTTCAGAGCCTGAAAAATAATTGCAAATTTTGAGTAAATTTTGCGAACTCAGTGAGTGACCATCCTCGATGAGTCACTCAATCACACAACACATACAATTTACATATTCACATAATTTACATCATTTTAGTATTAATTATATTGAATTCCATACACTTGATCAGTCATTTCACATTTTTCATTCAACACATGTCACTTTCACAAGTCATTCAAATCATTACAATCATTCATATCATGCATATGTAGTGCACATAAGACTCACTTTCAATTTGTTACTTTGTTATGACCAAGTGCCTTTTTCACAGGCCAATATCCCTTAATGGATATCGGGCTGAGTCAGATAATGTCCCATATCCCTTAGTGGATGTTGGGTACATTCACAACTGAGCCTGAGGCTCTTATCACATATCGAACTTTAAGCTCTTTTTCACTGGAGACTCTAGTCATAACTGTTTTTATCTTTCATGCATTCAAGTAATGAAATGCATCAATCCCATATGAGCAATTGATCACTTTCACATATCTTCGAAACTCTGTCCGGCATTCAACATTAAAGTTGAGAATTACTTTTTCATTTATATGCCTATTCACATTTTTCTTCGGAACTCTGTCCGGCATTTAATAATCAATTTGTTTTACACATATTTTGTCAAATTAACATACAAGGAGCACTTCTATTATTATTCAAGCATTTATCAAACTCCTCGGACATTTAATGTCTAGAATCAGAACAATCACATCCACATCTCATTCATAATCACACAATTCATAATATAAACAAAACAAACAATAAGGTAAGACTATCTAGGTCTACTCACAGTACGCTCCAGATCAGCACTAGCTTCCATGATCTGGAAACGTCTGAACGCTGACGTTTATCCTGCACATCCAAATTATGCAATACACACATTGCACATACATTAATAATTGCACAATTATAAGTATTCCTTTATGTACAAACGTGTATATGGAATGTGTACAATGCATACTCAATGACATTCCGGGGTATTTTTTTTTCATTTTTCAAGTCACAACTCATTTCAATATCAAAACTCACTTACATGTTATTTATACTTTGGGTTTAGGCCTCACTAAAACCATTATAATCACAATTTATTTCTCCCTTAGTCCAAATCAGATTTTTCCTGAAACATCATTTCGAGTCAACTTTACATGTTCTCTCTGATCACGAAAATAAAGAATTTTGTTAACACTTTCTTCTAGAAAAATGTTCCCCTATATCTTCAATTTCTAATGACACCAAGATCATACAAATTGGTTCAGTATTTCAAAAGATATTCTCCAAATAATTCAGACTGTTCTTAAATGAAACAGTATTCTATACTTAAAGCCAATCCAGAAATTGAAATTCTTAAAGACAAAATTAAAATTCGATCTCTTCAGCAAATTTATAGCCCTATGTTTTTAGTTTACTCCAATTTAAGAATCATTCCATTTGGAACCCTACAGATCAAGATATAATCAAAATGCCGACGCATGTTCAATGAAAAATACTCCAATTATGAAGTTCCAGAATTGTTCATCATTTTTGTTCCAATTCAACCAATCAATCTCTTCTAAATGATTCCAGATGGCTATAATTTTTTTAGTGGAGATGTAGAGCAATGTATTTCGAGTCTGTTGGTTTAGATGCCATGTCATCTGGAGGTCAGAAGAAGAAGTTGTAGCCAAAAGAGTGAAGGATGTTGCATCAACCCTCAACCTGCAAAGTCGCTTTCGTCTGAAGACTAGCGGGTGGCGATCATCTGAAGACGATAGCGGGGTCGCGATCGTCTGAAGGCTAGCGGGTTCGTCGTTCAGAGGTTCATCTGAATGATAGCGAGGTTTATCTAAACACTAGTGCGGTTCGTCTGGACGATAGCGAGGTTCGTCTAAACACTAACAGGGTTCGTCTGAACGATAGCGAGGTTCTTCTGAACACTAACGGGGTTCGTCTGAACACTAGCGAGGATCGTCTGAACACTAGCGGGGTTCGTCTAAACACTAGCGGGGTTCGTCTAAACGATATTTCTCATCTCAGACCATCATCTTACAACCATTTTCCAACTTTAAATTCAATTCAGTTCCATCAACTCTTTCATTTCATCTTAACTCATCTCTATATCACAAGGTTATCTTTCCCATTAACCCTACACTTATTTTCGATTCATGTCTCCAACCAGCAAAAATATTCACGTATGTACACATATATACACAGTGAAAAAGGAAAACAGAGCATATATGTCTCTACCACCTTCATAATTTCTGCATTATTCTCCTCTATATTTTCCTTGATATTTCTACTCAATAATCAACTCTACACTATCTGATAACAGAATAATCATCAATTAGTCTAAAATCACACATCAAAAATTTTCATATCTTAAACCCTTGGTGTTCAAGAAAAGCATCCATTTTTCTTCATGATTATGCAACGACAAATAAATCATCATTTTGGTTTCATAAAACTACAACTCTAAAGGATTTACACAATACTTACTTGATATCTCTATTCTCAAACCCGGACCGGACCGGCCGGTTCGACCGGTAACCGGTCGGCTAACCAGTCCGGTTAACACCTACAAACTAGTTTAAAATTGAACCAATTCAAACCGGTATGAATCGGTAAATTGATCGGTTCGACCGGTACTGGTCGAACCGGTTCGACCACCGGTTCACTGATATAATTTAAATCAAAACCCTTGTTTGGTATTCCTCTTCTCTTCGGCTCTATACCTAATCCTTTGATGTTGAAACTGACAGTGGAACTGGAACACAATTAAAACTTGCTGAGTTGCTGGACGGCACCATTTATTGCAATCGCAAGGTTCACTATTTAATCTCTCTTTCTTCCTTTCTCTAGTAGATCTGCTTTCGCCTTTCGGAGTTGCTGGACGCCCCATTTCCACGGCTCTTAATACTTCGCAGCCTTCCTTTTGTTTATGCTTCACAGTTCACACCCTCGCTTGCCTTCGATTCCAGCACCCTCTTAAATTAATTTACTAGCTATTTGAGGTTCAGCCTTTTCTCACTTGCTTTCATTTTGTAAGGGTTTTGGTTTACTTTGTGGATATGGGAGTAATAACTTAGAAGGAAAATCTTGTTCTCTGTATGTTCTTCTTGGCGCATCTCTTTTGTGGTTAATTATAGTGTAAATTCAAAGTACGCAAATCTCCAAAACTATTTCTAAATTTTAGATGAATTGTTCAGTTGTTGATGTACTATTTCTCATGTACTGTACATGTATATTGTATTGTCGTTTGCTGGTGTTGATTTTTCTGGAAGTTGCTTTCTGCGTGAAGATGCTATGTCTGTGTGTTCATTTGAGTTTTCTCTCTCTTATTTCCGTTGGTGTTGTCTCTAGTCCCATTTGGGCTCTATTTTGTTGACAGAATCATGAATTTGTGTATGTATGGTTGAAGAATGTATTTGGAAATGAATTGGTGTCTATTTGCGTATGACAGAATCATGAATTGGTGTTGTCACTAGTTTAGACATATTATTTATTATCTCAAAAGAACTGAATCTCCAAATTGCATTATACCAAATAAAATATGGAACAAACATTTTTATTTACAATATGGTTTT
>JAOTAX010128166.1:0-19308 GCA_025629825.1 Erythroxylum guanchezii | reverse complement strand
TTCGAATCGTGCCCATGACCAAAGAGGACAATACTGATTAAGGTTGTGGTCGCGTGCAAACTTGAGGTATGCGGGGCTTCACTCGCCCCGCTAGATTGGGCTTGAGTTCGTCCCGGTACGCAAAACACAGGTCCAACATATGCATGCTTTGATTGATCCTGGATCTATCCATTCTTATATAAGTGTTGTATAATTTCCTAGTAAAATGATGTCTGTAGAGCGATTAGATTATGTATTCATGTAACTTGTCAATTAGGCAGTAGTGTGGTGGTTAATAGGGTGTTACACTATATGTACATAATTGGCAATGTAACTTAATGAAACTATTAATCATACAAATCTATGTGCATAGAGTTATCAAACATACATTTAGCATAGGCTTCATTTTTAAGCCAAAATTCAAGATAGAGCTCAAGACTGAAGATTGTTGATAAAAGGAGCTAATGGCGAGCTAGTAAGCTGGAGTAAGGAGACAACAGAGAGAAGAGTAGAGCTCCGAGAAGAGAACAATGAAAAGCTTATGAGGAGAGTATAATGAATGAAGAGAGCTAAAGAGAGAGTTGGAGTACAATAGTGAGAAGATAACACTTAGAAGAGAGCTAAAGGTGAGGAGACACTAGACAAATGGAGAGAAGAGCTTGTGAGTTATAAGTAAAGGACAATAGAGAGGAGAGCAAGAGGTAAGAAGAAAAGAAAACTAGAGAGGAGACAATAAAGAGGAGCTCGGTGAAGATATGAGAGGAAACTGAAATTTGGAAAACTAGTGATATTGTGATTTCTAAGAGTGAAAGACTTAATAAATAAGGTTAAGATTTAAGAGAAAATAAGTTTTTTAAAAATTTAGTCTTTGTAATTTTTAAAAATTATATTTTTAAACTAATATTAACTAGTATTTCAACTATTGATCGGTACCTTTGCTTAATATGAAATCAATTTTTAAGTACAGTTTTTCGGGCAGAATAATATACTATTCTTTTTATTGCATAAGAGACAAATTGTTTAGGCATCTTTCACATTTTCAAGCCCAATTTTTCTATACAACAAGAAAAATTACATTCATCTTGCCAAATTTTCTTATTTAGAAATTCTATTTCAGAAATTTGAACATTTACGTTATTCTACATCAACGAAAACTTAGAAATTGAAAACAGAAGAAGACGTAGCTCCAAAGTAGCTCCAAATTTTTTAAGCTTCTCCATAATAGGATGGGCTTCATCTTTTGTAAGATCCTTCTTCGGAAAAACTGGAGCTCTCTCTATCCAATATGTAGCCTCCTTTAAACCCAAATCATTAAAAGCCCTAACCTCCTTTGTAATGTAAAACTTTTCCAACTTTATATCAAACATCATTTTCTTTGTTACCCATTGTGCATCGGTTGAACTAGATTGGGCAACTAAGCCTGTGGTCCCAGCTGGGCTTAATTCGTCAAAATCCATTTGAGTCTGAAAAGGATTGCATATTCATATAATTTAAGCTAGGAAAGACTAGGAAGCTCGTTGGCAATATGCTCGAGCTTGTGGATCTGAGACTCCAGTAGTTGCTGAGAGAAAATGAGATATGGGTTTGGTGTTAAGACGAAGAGTCTAGCAAGAGACTTGGAGGGTAATTTTCGGGCGATCATGTACATTGGAAAGATAGCAATGGTCAATGTCCGATGGCGAGATTATCATAAAGCTTTCCAAATTGTTGGATCTACCTTTTTATTGAAGATAGGAATAGGAATGTATTGCGCCCATTATTTTTCATTAATCATATCAACAAATAAGATAGATAACAATTTGATAAGAATTAAATGAATTTTAAAATTTAATCAAAAATAAAAGTTCTAAAAGATTAGGGTCTTAATGAACAAAATTCTAAAAGCTTAGGTATTTTAAAATTTGCTATCCTTACTTAAAAAGTAATCATGAAACCAAAGCTATGAATATTATTAGATTTGGTTTTACTATGGTACTGTACCTATATCGATTAATATCAAATACTATTTTAGATAATATTTTAAAATTATAAAATGATACCTAATTTTCTAAGATTACAAAATAGTCTCTTAATATATTGTATCAAATAATTTATAATTTTACATCAACTATGTCTCAAAAAATTATAACAATAAAAATCTGAAATAAAAATGGTCTATTTGTTTCTATTAATATTGCTTTTCACACATTTCACATATAAACTATAACCACAAATAATATAGAAAAGATAATTTAATCATCACTCAAATACAAAATTAAAGATAATATAAAGTACTTAAAATATTACAATTTTACATATAATAAATAATAATTATATCAAAATATCATATGAAAAGAATAATAAAGATTCGTGACTCTCTAAGTATTACAACAAGAGTTCATACGGAGAAAACAACTAACTAGAAATGAAACATGAAACAAAAATATTTATAGTTATAGTTATATATAATTTAACATATATATCAAATATAAGTGAAATTAAAAGAAGAGAAAAAAATGAAAAAATAGAACTTCACTTAATCCAATACTCGCTCAAATCGCATTAACTTCAATTCTCATTTGGTATAAAATTTTCAGTATTGAAAGGAGTCTCATCATCACCAACGTTCAAAATCATTGTACCAAATGATATGTCAATACTTTCTAATCCAATATTATTTTCTAAGTCATTCTTATCTATCAAATTGGGTTTCTCAGAAACCCAACCCGCCAAAAGATCGATATGGTCAAGGCAAATTGAATCTACAGAACTACTTGTTCTATTAAGAGTCTTAGTAAACAAATAAAATAAATTATTAAGAAATTACAAGAAATTATATTCAACTTAGTAATAATAACATGCCTTTCTCGAAGCCTTAAATTGTATCGAATAAAGTCCAAGTTGTTCAATCTTTTGTATTCCAATATATTTCTTTTCTTGGAATGAATGAATTTAAATGTACTTCAATTCCTTTCACACCCTGTTGCACTTACATATTAACTCAGGATTCAAATTGCAAACATTTGCAATTTTGAAATATCACTTTTGAATTAGTCTCACTAAGCAACTGTAAGACAACAAAAGTAACGTCACAAACAAAATAAAGTGATGATTAATTTTCAACAAGTTACAAAAGTGAAAAGATATATAACCTGGATTAATTTTGTCTCTTTGACTAATAACAACGAGCATCCCAAAATCACTAGAAGCATCCTTATAAACCTTCATTTATGAGCTTAGAAGATCTTGCATCATCTCATAGGCAACAATTGTTGCAATAGTTAATAATATTTTCTTATTAACTTTAGCTTTCTTTATACAATTTGGTATGAAATAGACATTAGAATTAGAAAAATGCTCCAGTTGCAAATAATGTAAAGTTGCCTTTTTCATCTCATATTGATGAATACAAGATAGGGTGTATATAAAAAAAGCCTATTTTTCAGGTTGATTTCTTCCTTTGCCCTCTTCATAGCATCATAAAAGTAACTCATTATTGTCTTCTCATCACTATCAATCAAATGAAGTACCCTCACCAAAAACTTACAAACTCGTATGGCAAATTGACATTAAAACTAAAATTCACGATCTTCAAGTATAATTTTAGAAATCTGTAATCCAGCATTATACTTAACATGCTAAGATGCAGCTCACTTATCACTTGTAAATATTTGCCCCAACTCCTTCTTTATCAGAATAAAACATTAAAATGATAAGAAATTAGTTTGATATCTTATAATAGCAGGATGACATAAATTCCTATCATTAGTGAAACTATTTTTCATTACATTTAGAACCCATGCATGAATGTAAATAAACTTGGTCATTTTTTTGTTTTCTACTCATATTTATCAATAATAGGAAAATATATGTGTATCCTATATTTTTTAACTCAGGTCAATGCAGTGTGCAACACAAGGAGTCCGATAAAAAGAATTATACCTGCTTTGTAATCTTCTTCTAACTGCTTTAAAAGCATAATCGTTGTTAGTAATAAACTGAACAATATTTTCTTGCCTAATTTTATTCACAACTTCATCAAATATCTTAAACATAATATCAGTATTCCTAACAAGGACAAATTTATCGACAAACTTAAAATTTTTTTATCTCTTTTATAGAATAAACCAAAAAATAAATAATAAGCTCTTGTCTTCTATTTGTCTAACCATCACATATGATTGAGCAATTATAAGTAGCCTAAGTCATTTTTCTTTCATCCAAATAACTTTTTATTTTATAAACAAAGCTGCTCAGAAGTTTACCTTTGTAGTCATCAATTAAAAAAGCTTTGTATCTTGAACTATAAGAGGCAATAACATCTCCAATAGACTGATAATAATAACACTGTGCACAATGAATGTTATACCTGAATCATACCACCATCTAGCCATTGTCATGTCCATATTATAAATTGCTTCTTTAGATGTAAGGCACTATGAATTGAAGGCTGAGCTCTAGGAGTTATTCATGGTGCAAAAAAATTAAACATCAATCTTCTTCTTTTTTTAACATCAAGTGCAACATTCCCTTCTTATTGGCTAAGAATCCTACCACCTTCAATATCTCCAATATCATGCTAATCACCATAAAGGGAACTTTTACTACCAAATTCATAATTTAGCCTTTGTCGTCTATCTTCATTATGTAGATACTCTTCAAGAAAAGTATTCATTTGCTATTTCACATCACGACTCACTTTCTTACAAGGCTCCATGTTACCTTTGATCCCAGTTAAATACTTCTTTAATCTAGTAATTCCCCTACCTTTCAAATACTTGTTACAATACAAACAAATGATATGGTTTTTTATTCTAGAAACCAATCTAGTATAAGCCTAAGCTAGACCATCAAATCTTCCTAAGATAATTGAATAATTAGGAGTACTTTAACTTCTCTTCATTTATCTATAAAAATCAATGAAGACATATATTAAAATTAACTTAATAACTTCATATCAAAATCAAAGTATGATTAATAACAGGAAGAAATAGAGCACTAAAAATATCTCAACAATTAAATGATATGCACATGAAAGTAAACTTCATAAACTTATATAAATGATTCCTTAAGAAAATTTACTGCTTAACCATATTCTATCCAAGAAATTCTCATATTTCTTAACCCAAATTTCAAATATATACACTGATTGCTACGTTTTCATAACTATAATTTATTTTGTATGATTCCATAATTTAAACATAAAGTCACAACTATAACCTATTTTATATGATTACATAATTCTACCATAAAATCATAATTATAACCTATTTTGTATGATTATAGAATTCAACCATAACTTACAATTATAAATCATTTTGTGTGATTATTTAATTTAACCATAAACTCATAAGTCATATCTATAACTGAATTTATGTAATCACATAATTCAACCATAAATTCACAAATATAACTTATTTTGTGTGATTACATGATTCAAACATAAACTCACATCTATAACCTCTTTTGTATGATTACATAAATTCGTAATTACAACTCATTTTGTGGTTGAATTCATAACTATAACTCATTTTCTATGATTATATCTACTTATCATAAACTCACATCTTTAACTTAATTTGTGTAATCATATAATTAAACCATAAATTAACTAGCTCATTTTGTATATTACAAAATTCAATTTATAATATATAACCTAATTTAAAATAAAGACGAACATTTAATCTAATATTTCTCAATTTTCAAACAACATCACAAACTTCAATTCTATATTGAATCCCCAATTTTCAAATCCAAATAACAAAATACATCTAAATTCCAAACAATATAATTCTATATAGAATCCTTAATTTCCAAAACTCAAACAAAACAAGCACATATATTCTCAATTTCCAAAATCCAAACATATTTATTTTTTAGGACATAACTACAAAACACAACACAAAAGACCCAAGTCACGAGTCACGCAATTACTCAACATACACAAAATCAATCAACTCAAGGCATATGCTCAATATTTAGATTTTTGCTAATTTGCATTTGGCAACCTTAAGGCCTGAAGGCTGAGGCTTGAAGGCTGAAGCTTGACTTAATGTTATTAAGGCTTGATTGGAGGGTGACTTGGTACTGGTAAGGCTTGAATGGGATGGTGACTTGGTATTGGTAAGATTGACAGACCCCTCTCCTTAAAAGACAAGGTGGCCTACCCCACACCCTATGGTGGCTCTCTAGTAGATATCTAATCCTGCTGGAGATTTCCTGTGGAGCTAAGCCTATTGCCCTTTTTATCGAATAGCTTTAACTTAATATTAATAAATGTAAACAATGGAGTTTTTTTTCTAAATCATTTTATTAAAAATTTCAGCAGTATAACAACTGCATTTTGACATCTCCAAAATTTTTAAAGTTCCTGTAAAAGTTCAAATCACTTCTATATTAACACTAAATACTCAACTAGAAATTTTAGACTTCAAGTCCACTCACAAGCAATCTCAACAATTACATAAATTGATTTTAAAAAGTCTAAAACATATTCATGCATTTAATTTTAAAACATTTATATACAAGCTTTTTGTTGGGTTTTGATCATGCATCATATGCATTAACTATCAAAATACACAGCGGAAAATAAAACGAAACCTAGAAACTACAAAATCAAACATGTGTCATTACATGTAGTAAAACAAAACATGAACTTAAGATGTGTACCTTATATTCTCCTTTGTTCTTCATTGTCTTCACCTCTTCGGGTTGTCGTAAACCACAAAAACCAAAGGAGGTTGTCTCTAATGATATCCACACGAAGAGTGAAGCCTAAAACCTCTTAAGAAGAATGGCTAGAACACACACAAATTGCTAGCTTTGTAGTGTGTTCTTTGAGAGAGTATTTTAGAAGATGGTGAACAATTCACAGAAAGACACTTTGTTTTCTTACAACTTTTGCATGAAAATGGAGTGTCTTTGACACCCTTTTGCCTCCCTCTAACCCCCAACATCAATTGAGAGTTAGTGGGAATTAAGTGGCTTTTAATCCCACTTAATTTAGCATAAAAACATGCACCCCTTCTTTAAAGGGTAATTTTGTCATCTTGTTTATTATTGTGAATCATATCACACATGTGAATCTTGCTTATTAAAGCAAGATTCACATGTGTGATATGATTCACAATCAAATGACTGTAAACTACCACACTTTTGTAGCTTAGTCATGCATCTCTCATATCTTAGATCCCCATCCAAAACCATTTTACTCATTCTTCACATCTCCAATGCGTGTGACTCATTAGGTTCTCGGTTATGTTGGCCACTTGAATTGAAATTAATTCAAGCAAGTTATGAGCGGTATCTAGTAACACATCATGACCTCCAATTGACCAGAAAGTCAGTGGTTTGACTACGAACCCCTCCATAGACAATGTTCCTGTGCAATTCGTCCTTTGAGCATTCTATACCCCACTTGGTTCAGAGTATGGTTAACATGTCAACTCCTACTAGCCTGATTACATCTCATCTAGCCCAAGTGATGTTAGTTCTTATCCCCGAGGCTCATTACTCAATCGGATATGTCACTGAAGACTATCTTTATGACATTTCCACTCTAGCCAGAGGTTCCTAAGTAATAATCCCGACAAGAAGTTGTGGATATCATCTCCTCCAATCAGGAGTGGTGAATGTTTTATTAGCTACTCAGTTACCTTCAAATACCTCAAGTTGTTCCCAATCATCACCCTATGAACAACCTCTGAGAGGCAACAAGGAATGGAGTCAAAGTATAGAAACAGTATCCAACATATCCTTGAGCACCTTAAGTATAACGATATTTGCACCAATGCTAAGATGAGACTATCACTGACACTAGAATAGATTATCCATATGATTGTCTCATGGTAGGTCATTCAATGTACTTACTACTCTTAGCAAGCATCCACATGTTAACTCTAAACAAATCATGCTTATAGCTTATGAGATCCACTGCTTAATCTAATCAAGGAGTATAACATGTGTTAATCTGTCTTAATTAATAATGTCTTATCTCATTAATCCTATGACTTGGGATAGTTTAGACACTAACATAATTACACATGATAGGAATCTCATTATCATGATCTCATCATAATTTCCTTCATGCTATATAATGTATCAAGGACTTTATTAATTCGATTTAAGATCACTATCAATCATAAAGAACATGAACATCAAATTAACGAAAATTCCTTTGTATTAATCATAAAGATTTGTACAATAAGTGCTAAAGGTGATTGCCTTTAGAGCACTTCTCTAACACCTTTTTTTTATAAAAAACATACATTTCAAACATATTCATGGATATGCGACAGTTCTCAAAAATATTTACAAGGCCAAAAAAGCCTACATAATAACATATGACGAAACTGGCTACTTGAGAGGTGGAGTCCCTATTGCTAAAGCCCCTAAGCATGAACCTGAGAGGTTTAATTTTATAAACAACAAATAGAGTGTGAGGTAAACGAGCTTAGTGAATACTAGAATTTCTATTCAAATCATGATTAACAATTTAAACCTCCCTAAAACAAATTCATGTCATTTCGTATCGTACAATACTCATAACAAACATATATATTTCCTGAAATCAAATTTCTCAAATTATTTTTAAAGTAAATAGTGGCGACATTATTATTGTCATTAACTTTCTTACACGACATAGCCCACCTCTAATTCCTTTGTCATATGGTACCCTTAGGCTTTAAGTCATGAAGCTAGTTTTGCATTGTTTACTCACAACTGGTTAATCACTAGTTATGAAACTGGTTCTACATCGCTTACCTACACTAGGTTAACCGCTATAACAATTTTGTTATGCACTATATATACTTCATATGTGTAGAGGGCGACTCACTAGACCACTGACAAACATAATACCATCTGCTGTTAGTAATTGACGCACCCCAGACACTGCCATGCATGATTAGAATACTCTGACCAGTATAATAACGAGTATAAAACCTAACTGTATACCATAGGCTAAAAGTTCATTTCCTCTTTATTAAAAAATGACATCATTTCAATGTAAATTAAAATCATATGACATTTAACTTTCAAACTAAAATTCATATATTGCTAAATCATAAACTTGTAATAGCAATATTCGCTTGTAACACAACATTCATATGAAACTCAACATAAATATTTACTTCATAATAAAATAGAAACCATTTTCATAAAATCAATTTAAAATACACTCGCTATTTTACAATTTATCATTAAGCACACTCACGTGTTTTGTGCCTCTCCTTTACCTACACAAATCGCATTTCGCTTAGGCATTTATTTCCTAATTTGAAAATAAGGCATTAAAACTATAAATTTGATTTAACCAAATTCAAGGTTAGTGTTTAATCGCATAACACATACGTTAATCGTATTTCCGCTTTAACTTTCATAAGCTAATCTATTGTTCTCTGTTTCAAATATAACTTCAAAAATTACTTAAATACCATCTTTTATCCATTCTAATTTATCAATTTCTTCAAAACACTATCTCACTCCATTACGTCACCATATGGCCAAATATGTAATGATATAAATGCTAAATTTTTCCATTTGATTTTTCACAATAACAACCTTAAAACTCCAGCTTATTTACACCATAACGATTTCAACTTCATTATTTTCCAAATACACTCCATTTATTATTATTTTTCAATTAATAACATAACACTTTATTTAATAATTCCTATACCATAAATACACTTAACGACCATCCTTAATCACATTTATATGGTCATTACATCATAACCCTACTTTTATACCAAAAATGCCCTTAAGGCTAAACTTAATATATTTCACATTAAACTTTTCGAAATCAATTCTTTTTCATTTCTTTACTTCATTAGCATCAAAACCATGTTATGAACATCATAAAACATCAAAAATAGAATTTTGGATCACATCACACTAAAAACCCTAGCCATGGCCTATTCTTTTAATCTTGATTTCTTGGATTACTTTCTTGATTTCAACCCTTAAATGCTTCCAAACTTATTATCTACTCCATGGAAAGTTAAAAATCAACATTGAACTTAAATAAATCCATCCCATTCAAAACCCCATAAAACTATAAATTTAAGCTAGGAAAACTTACCACTTTTTCTTTCAATCTCTTGGGTAATTGATGAACACTTAGACTTGATCAAGATTTCTCCAAATCACCATCAAAACTATGAAAAATCAGCTGCACTCTTCTTCCTCTTCTCCTTGGTCACCTCTCTCCTTGGTTGCTTTTCTTTTCATTTTTATTTTTGGCTCTCACGGTCATTCTCCAAAACGAAGCAATTCTTATCTTAATTTTGCTTTTTATACTCATTAATGCATTACACATGTCACTTTCTAATAGGTCATCTCTAATGACTCATCTCACACATGTCATTCTCTCATTGGTCATCTCTAATAACTCATCTCACACATGTCATTCTCTCATTGGCTATTAAGTTTGATTCATTAATCCATTAACACCAGTTTATACAAAAGACCAAATTGTCCTTTAATGAGTTTAATTCACCTACTAACCAAATTAAATTCCAAAAGCATTTCACAACCATCTTATCATCAAAATGTTCATGAAATACTCTAATTAGGGTCAATACTTATTGATTGGATGCTTTAAAATTTTTTCAAATGGGTTTAAAATTATCAATACCCATTATTTTCCAAAAGGAGCATTTTAATCCTAAACATTTGGAACTCACGAAATCCATCTAATCGGACTTTTTTTTGTCCGTTTCAATATCATTAGACTTTAACACCTATTCTGGATAATTTTCAATTCTTCGAGGCTGGGTCTCTAAAATTATCATTCAAGCAAAAGTACTATTCCCAGACTCAGTATTCATCCGAAAACAATATTAATCGAAAATAAAAATTTATATTCAATGAAAGGAAAAGATTCAGGGTTTTATAGTGACTGCATACAAAGTGGGGTACAACTATGCAAGTGTTCAATTATAAGATAGTAGCGACTGCAAGAGCGTGAGGGGAATCAGGTGACTACTTGAGTGTGACAGAGGAGTGGTTGCTTAACTGTAAGAGAGTGAGGTTGAAATGACTGTGGCAGAGGCTAGAAAGCATGTGGTGACTATGACATAGGTGAGAGAGAATGCCTGAATGAGGTAGGACTCTGGCAAAAGACAGTGGAGACTGGAGAGGCGACCCTACATAGGGAACACAACATTGACAGAACACGATAGAGGAGAAAAGGAGGGGCATCCAAAATGATAGAGGAGACAACATGATAGAGGAGAAAAGGAGGGGCAACAGAAATGGGTATGGTTTGGGGAGGGGTAGGGGAAGGGCGTGGCTTTTTAAGGTTAATTTTGAAATTTCACAATCTAGTCCTTTTCTAATTTTCATTTAAGTTTGATATTTAACTAGTATTATGAATATTGGTCGGTATTGATGTGTACCAGACAAAAAGATCAATATATGTTGGTACCAAAGGTTGTTATGATACTGGTAATTCTAGTGCCATTTTTTGTAAGTATGACACATACCAACTAGTGCCTATTGATATAGTATGATATGCATAACCCTGCATGAAACTGACATACCTTGAGAGCCTTAACATTAGGCATCAATTACAAGTACATAACCTTTTAACTGAAAATAAATATGAAGTAAATTAGTATTCATATCTTAGATTATTTATTACATTAATCATCATTTTCAATTTCATTATATTATGTTTTGTATTTGTAGTGCCAAAGATGTGTTGTTTTTAACTACATCATATTACGTGCTCCTATTTATAATAATCTTCATTGTTTCTTAAATTTTTGAATTAAAATAACTCACTTTTCTAATATGTTCCATTATATTGAATCATTTATAAATTTCTACCAATATTATAAAATAATAGATGTTAACTCAGTTCTCTATAATTAAAATTTGAGTAAAAAGGATATTTATTTTTAATGTTCACATAGTCTTAAAGATCCTCACACAATATAAGTTGATATTATGACTTTTATTATCTTTATTAGTCGTCTATGCATATATAGTATGATTTTATGTATTATAACATAAACTCTCTTTCATCATAACACATGTCCAATCTGATGAAAATTTTCAAAACCCACATCTAACATGTTAAGTTGAATGGAATGAGTACATTAGGTTATGTCATTTTTAATAATCCCCTTTTTTCCTTTTAATAGAAATCATATAAGCGTTTATGTTTTAAGCCTTGAGCACTCATTTATCACCTGATAAATTACTTATGTGTCATCTTCAGTCTTATAAATTAATCGAAATGTTTACCTATATGGAAAGTTTTCTCGTATTTGTCAAACATACTTCTTTATTTAGATTCAATTATTCAACACCCATTCAAACATTCATTTTAGATTTAAACACTTAACTTAAAAATAAACATTCCTTTATTTTTAAAATAGACTTTTTGCTCTAAAATTCATTATAGAAACTAAAGTTTAATATTCAATTTAATATATGTTGCATTAAATAATCAATAGATAATACAAACAAAACATCATCCTTAATAATAAATATTATGAATACCTATACAGAAGGAATAAAATAAAAAATTTAAATCGTATACAGCCCTAATGACATAACATGTGTAAGAAACACATATTTGGGAATCAATTTGGTCATAGCACAGGTAATTATTTGTCTTGTAAGAATGTACTCAATATTTACTTCTCCTTAAGTTATTATGTCTTTAAAATTATTATACTTGATATCTATGTGTTTTATTTTATAATGATTCTTGGAATTTATAGTATACGCAGGTATTGCTTAACAATCATAATGCATCATAATAGGATCAGTAGTATTCAAAGTGACATCTAAATAATGGAAAAAGGTACAAATCTCTGTTTAATATTTTGCAAAAGGTATATAATATCTCATATCGTTATCTCATGTACTAATTTGGAAATTAACGTTTATAAAAAAAAACCATTTGTATCCAAAAATCTAAATTTGTTAAATTTCTACAATTACTCATAATTGGGTTATTAGTCCATTTAAATTGGCATGTCAACTAAGCAATGTGGACCCCTAAAATGTTAACATAATTTTTTGTAATTAAAAATTTTAAAATAATTTTAATTTTAAATTCTAATAATTTTAATTAGATAGTAATTAATTAGTCCCAATTCTTTACACCTCTTATCCTTACTCTAAACCCCTTTCTAACCCCGAGGTGGTATTGCCACTATACAAAATCAGTGGTTTACCCTTTTTCACTAGGATTGCCTAGATAGACACATATTCAATGTAACTCCTCTGCCACTTGATCGGTCTTATAAGTGGGAGGATTAGAGCTTCCCCGCTACAATAATAGAGCTTCTTTACTATTGTTAGTTTGGGTATGAGTGTATTTGTACTTAGATTTATGTCTATAAACAAGAAAAATCACCAACAAGACTATGAACATCATAAATAGATAAAAATCATGTTTTAAACTCATATCCAAAAATGAATTTCATCAAGCTATACTTGTAACCTTATCTTAGAAAATAATTAAAAGAATTGACACATGATTGTAGACCATGACATAAGACCAACATGGTTGAATAAGTACCTAAAAACAAATAACATAATATTAGAAATAATAGACATATATTAGATGATAATTTTCTAATAATTTGTGATAAACAAGAAAAAGTTTGATATGCAAAAAAATTATTTCTATTTTTTATAGACCACTCTCGCTCTCTCACTTCTGTTCAGTCTTATGGTTCTCTTGTTTTCTCTATGTTTTATTTGTTTTGTATAGCTCTCTGTCATTTTTTCTCTCATTTAACTATTATAGCTCTACGCTAGAACTCTCTTATGCTTATCCTTCTCTTTTTTTTTTTTTTTAATATCTTCTCTCTCATGTGTTGTGTGCCCAGGTTCACTATCTTTTTACCTTTATTTTATGTAAAAGGTGATGAAGCTTTTCTTTTTCCAAAGTTGCAATTTTATTAATCTAGTGTTTCCATCGACCGACACCAATGACCTCATCATCTTCTACTACCTTAGACTTTTGATAGGCCCTTATTTTTCAAGTTTATAAGGGCTAAGTTAGTTATGGTTTAGAATTTTTATAGGGAATTATAGGATGTTTTCTTATATTTATCCCATTGTCTTGTAGGTGATGATTTTAAGGAGATATTATAGATTTGAGTGTTACTTTTAGTTATCCGATCAAGGTGATTTTGGAATCATTTGAAAGATAAATCGAAGAGAAAAACAATTTGTAAAAGATGGCAGAGAGTTCAAAGATTTTAAAAACTTGGGCAAAAGTGGGAGTAGTAGTTAAATATGAGACTAACACAGGTCTATTTTTGACCCGTGTTAGTTATTTTTTTGTCCATAACAAAACTAACGTTAGGCATGAAGTGAACTATCACCAAACTCATTATTTTATACTTAAAATTTTTCAAAACAAAATAGGTGTTAGTCTGAAAGTGTAACAAGGCATTGGTTCTCATAACAAACACTTCAATAATATGTAAAATTATAAATTTAATCACCTTAGAACTCTTTTAAGTAGCCATATCCAATAAATATTCTTATCAAGTTTTATTTTAGGGGACTTTGTAGTTTTATGATTTCTTCACATTAAGGAAGAACTTTGAGTAATTAGAGGAGACCTTGACAACTCTTATAGTTCTTTCTTCCTTTGCTTTTATGTTAACATTGCCTTATTTTGGTTTTGTTTTTAATATGTTCACTAGTTAAAATCTTAGCCAAGGATAAAGATGTGGAGTGTGATGGATTCTTAAATTATTAATGCATGAATTGATGGTTTATTGATCACATTTATTCTCTTCATTCTTAATTATTGAGTTTATGACTTGCCATCATAGAATTAGTCTTAGGGATTGTATGAAAGAGTAAGAGGGAAGTAAAATCTATACACTAGGAGAATAAATACATTAGATCTAGAGAACGAAAGTATCATAAACTATTGTGATAACCAAATATATTAACTATACTTAATGAGTTTGATTATATTGAATTATAGATTAAGAGGTAGTAGTTACCTAATTAAACATACATTTATGCCTCAAGAGAGAGCATAGATATTTTAAGTTAATTACTATTTTAACCTAGGCAATCAATCTTATATAATAATTGGAATTCCACATAAGCGAACTCTGAAATCCTAATGTTCATCTTATTGATTTCGTTTCACTAGTTTAATTGCATTTTTTTGTTAGTTCAGTAGTCGAATGATCTTTCATAAATTCTTATTTTATTTAATTTCTTTATTTGATTAGAATTAATAGATATATTAGTATGGTACCTATCGGATCAATACTCTGGGGTACTCCATTTTTAGTAACTTGCTACAATTGATTATGTATGCTTATTGATAGATTTAGTTTATTAACTTTACCAACAATTTCACTAGTCTCTGGTGTAAGCTTTATCAAAGACAACGATAACTTGGGAATGAAAAAGGAAGTTCTTTATTTCATGAGGTATTTTTTGGATTTAATTGATTTTAACTAATTAAAATTGTTAATATACTATTTTTGATAGTTTTAATAATTAAACTTACTGTAAAAAATCAAAATAAAATTTTAAATTAGAAAAAATTTATATTAGTATTTGAAGATTACATATTGCTCACTTAGTATGCTACAATTATAAGTAACTAATAAAAACTTAATGAAGTTAGGTGTTATGGTACAAATAGTATTAATTTATAAACCATAAGGTGCAAATTAGTATATGAGATAATGGTAGAGGTTATCTTATAACTTTTACAAAATGTTAAGGAACAATTTGTACCTTTTGCCTCTAAATGATCTACAAAACGCTTAAGACATATAACTTTTGGTACTTCTGCTAAAAACAATATAAACTTAAATTTAATTATTAATAAATCAATATAAGTTTTTTAACTACTCTATGATGTTGCTCAATTATTCAGTATAAAAACAAACTTGGAGGTAGATTTCCTTTCATACATATCTTTGCCTCAATTAGCATTAGTATATCCTTCAAGAAGTAAATTACTTCCTTTATAAAATAATGCATAGTATATGGTCCCTTTCAAATACCTGAGTATTCTTTTCATTGATTTTTTATGTGTTTATTTGCTATTAAATTGATATCTAGTAACTATCCCAACAATAAAACATACTTCTAGTCTCAGACACAAGATATTATACATGATTCTATCAATTACATTGAAGTAAGGAACCTTCTTCATCTCTTCCACTACTTATGGCATTTGAGGATATTGCATTTCTTAAGCATTCACCTTTAGTAATAGACATATGAAATGGTTTATAATCCTACATATAAAATCATTTAAGCATTTGCTTGATATATGTAGCATGTAAAAGTAATAATCATTTTCTTAAATGATCCTTGGTGATCTTAACCACAAGAATATGTCCTTTATATTAAATGTGGATGATAGTAAATCTTTGATTTATTCGAAAAACTATTTACTATTATTGTCTATCAAAATGTCATCCACATATAACAATAAAATTATAAATTTATCGTTGGATCTTTAACATATACCCAATCTTCCTTGTCAATTATTCTAAAATGATATATGATAACATTATGAAAATTAATATACTATTACTTTGAAGACTACTTTGGACCATAGATTGAATTTAAAAATCCACATACTTTATGACTTTGACACTTCTGAATGAAATTATTAGTTACTTTGAAGACTATTTTGGACCATATATTGAATTTGAAAATCCACATACTTTATGACTCTAACACTTTTGAATGAAATTATTAGTTTTTTTATATAGATTTTTTTATTTATTTCTCCATTTAAGAAATCAGTCCTTACTACAATCTATTGTAATTCAAGATTCATTCTAATAGTCAAAGCTAGAACCAATCAGACTGATGTAAAACTCATTATAAGTGATAATGTCTCCTTATAGTTAATCCCTTTTTGTCAAGTATAACCTTTTCTCAAAAAATGTGCTTTGTATTTTTCAATAATTCCATCAGTTTTAACTTAATTTTAAGAGCCCAATTTTCTATAGTGGATTTTTATCCTTAAAAAATATCAACTAGGTCTTAAAATCATTTTAAAATAATTAAATGTATTTCTTTTTCTATTTTTTTAACCTATAAATCTTTAACATGACAAGATATAGCCTTTTCATATTTTTTTTTACTCATCATCTTTTTATAAAACTACTATAAAGGCTTACTCTTTAATCTCAAAACTTCATCTAGTAACTAATCCATAAATACTATGATGTAATTGAGGCTCTTGAGGAATAGATCTCTATACCCCCATATTGCTATCATTGTGATAAGATAATGATAGGGAACTCCCAATATGTTGTAGTTACCCTTGATCAAAAACTAATTCATCATTTCATAAGTTGCTACATCTCATCCATTTGATCTTGACTTACTATTTTGGTAAGATATGTATTCCATCTATCTCCGTTTACTTTATAAAATCATTATCTAATAATGTGACATCTTATGACTCAAATTTATATACTCTTTCATTACCTCATTCAGTTATAAACATATACCCTTTGTAATGTTATGAATATCATATAAAAAATACTTTTCTTATCTTTCTTACCTAGTTTCCCACACTTATATGAGGGATCATACACTTAGATAGCATCTTCTTGTAGTTTTAAATATGAAAAATTAGGTATGTTACCTATCCATAACTCATACAATGTTGTAGTAATTAATTTGACATGCACTTGATTTATTACACATGTAGTTACCAATAATGCACCACACCAATAAGAGATACAAAATTTTATCTGTTGCATCATAGACCCAATCATTTAAAAAAGAGTTATATTTTTATAACACCATTTTGTTGAGGGGTTCAAGGAACATTTAGTTATATATCTATTTCCTATTCATCACATGATCTCTTCAAATAATCATATAAGTACTTTTATCCCTTTTTAGTTGTTAAAGCCTTTATCTTTTTGTCTAACTAGTTCTTGACTAAAATAATATTATTTTGGAAAAAATGTAATTTTTATATTTATGGGAAATTAAAATAGATATAACCATATTAAGTATAGTCATTGATAAAGATAATGAAATTAGTACCCTCATGCTTTACCTTGACATTTATTGGGCCACATATATATGGATGAAATCATTGTGACGGCTCAAGAGCTTTGTGTCTCTTACCAAATAGTTTTTGAGCCATTGCTTAGCTAGATAATACTCATTGGTAGACAATTACTTTATGTAGGTTTCTAAAAGGCCTTATTTGAATAATCAATTTATTCGGTCATGTCTAATATGATCAAGTATAGCATGCCACAAAATAGCATCAATATCACAAGTATTAGGTGAAGTGAATTAAAGAAAAACTTATTTTACTTGTTTGATAAACAATATCCAGTACTTTAAAATTATCTAGCATAAAAACCATAACAAGTTCCAATAAAAATATCTAATCCGTTATTATGGAAATCAATAATGTATCTAAGGCTAACTATTATTATGACAAAGAAAATTTTCCATCAAATCCTAGGAGCAAAAAGCATATCATATAGGATAAAGGTTTGATCATTAGGGATGATTAAATTGTAAGTTCATATATATTGGATTTCAACTATAAATTTGTTTCCTATTATATCTACATTGTCCCATATGGAACTCACAAATTTTTACAAAGGTATCTCTTTCCTTCATTATATGGTTTGTGAATCTCAAGTGTGTTATCTATAAAGGATGTGATTTAGTTGAAAAAGTAGAGCTAGTGCTAAATATATTTTATTCATTTATATTGTATCTTTGTACCTTCTTAGGCATGCGACAATCATAAGCAAAGTGACTTTTCATTTAATAATTATAGCATTCTACTCTATTCATATTTTTCTTTTTAGGAAGAACTTTTCATTTCCTATTTAGTTAACCTTATCCTTCTAGGAATTCTTAGAATCTATGGAAGCCTTTATCTCCTGTATTCCATTTTGACCTACCATAATTCTTCATTTTCTTACTTTTATTTCCATATGAGCTTGACTTAGTCATATACACCTTAATATATGACTTGAAAGCCTTAAGACATTCTTCTTCCAATAATAGGTGCCTCGTAGCATGCTCCATCTTTTAGATATTCTTATTACCAGTTAGATGTATTTTATTAAGCTTTTAAATCTAAGGCAAAGTGTGTATGACAACTTGTGCCTACTACTCGTCTAACCAAACTTGACTATCATCCTTTAGTTCACTAATTATATTGACCTTAATTTAGTCATTGAGGTGCCACTTAAGCGTACTATTAGTATGGATCATATGGCTTTGGCATTGTCATACCTCTTGAACTCTTACATGATTCATCATCTATACTACTCATCAACAATATAATGCAAGCTAAGGAGTTCTTTTTCTTCACATTATATGCCTAACAGT